>JBBPBX010000793.1:73997-110251 GCA_038048925.1 Garcialebias charrua | reverse complement strand
CATCAGGACCACACCACTGAGCCCACACCTGGCCTAAAATGCTCCCATCATTCATGGTTGAGCACTGGCTAAGCAGTTCCATCTGATCCAGGTTTGAACTTGAGAAAAACATCAGTGTCTACCTACACTTCAGTCAAAGTAAGGACATTTTGTTTCCTTGTTTCCTTTTTTTAGAGTTCATGGACTTTTTCATGCACATGGACTGCACACAAACACAAACACCACATGGACTGCACACAAACACAAACACCACATGGACTGCACACAAACACAAACACCACATGGACTGCACTGGTTTCAAAAACATGATGGTTGCATGGATGTGATTTTCGGCTGATTTGGTGCTGATTCATGTCAATAAGCTGGTGCTGCTGCTGCTGGATGGATGGATGGATGGATGAATGGATGGGAGTTCCTGCTGATTTGCTGGATTTTGATGTTAACAGCTCCTGCTCAAAGAGAAGTGTTCATGTTTCATGGTTGAACTCATTTGCAGATTATGGCTGAGAACTGTTCAGGAAGAGATTTGTACTGTACAGTATTTTGTATGCTTTGTCTGTGCTGGAAAAAACATTACAGTACTATACCTGTACAGTACATGCTGTATTGGTTTTGTGTGTTTATGGATGAATGTGTGGTATAATGTGTTATCTAAGTGTTTGTAAATAATGTTGTGTGCATGTTTATAGCACAGGATGTCCGCTTGTTCAGTCTCATGCCGTTAAATGTGTGTGCGTCGCTCCGTTAACGGTATAGCCGCGACCTACGTCAGAAATGCGGACCTACGACAGGCACTTGTTTTTGGTCCGCGAGATACGGCAGAATCGACCTAAGTCACACTCGTAGGTCCGGATCCCTGACGTAACTCGAGGATTCCCTGTATAGCCCCCCCTGGTGAAAATGTCACGAGCCGCCACTGTGTACGATCCTCTGTCTCCCACAGTTTTTTACCGTTATGGACTGTTGCACTCCCTCAGACTTGTTTGTGTTCTCTTGTACCTTCTTTGTGTGCCAGTGCACCTGTGCTCAGCAGGGAGAGATTGAGAAATGAAAGGCATTAATGACTTGCAGAAGGCCTGCTCTCATGATTCATCTCTCATTCGAGCAGTTTGTAACACTAGACGTTTATCATGTTGTGTGAGTGCATTAAGAGGTAAAATAAATCTACGTTTAATGCTTTTTTTTTTTTAACAAAGTTTGTTTGAATGTGAGTGCTTGTGCAAGTGTGTGAAAGCCCATCACTGTTGTGTGAAAAAAAACATCTTCTTGGCAGATAGTATGCAAGAAGCTCAGCGCTGGAATCCATCCACTGCCAACGACTCAAACTCAATAAATCAAAACAGGTGCTTCAATATGTCGACCGCTGCAACACAAGAGCCAGATGCTTGCCGGGCAATTCCTAAACCCTGCTGCTTAATCACAAAACCAAAAAACAGGATGAAGTCAAGATGTTATGGATAATGCCTTACATATAGCTGCTATTTTGTGTTGACGTTTTAACCGAAACAGTTTAGACAATAAACTGGATTCTTGATTTTTTTTAAGAAGACTTTTATGAAAAAGTGGTAAAGAGTTAATCTCTGACCTGATAGCTTTGTGAGCTACTTAGAGTTTATTTGTTCATTGATATAAGTTAACATCTAAATCCAAAGTAGATTGATGCAATCTTAGACTTTATAATTCCATCAGTTTTGCATGCTGTGGTTATTAACATATATTCCCATGGGATTTTCCAAGCACAAACAGCAGCAGCAGTTACCGTACTTTCTGCCATACACGTTTCATCGCCATATAAGTCACATTAGTCAAAATATGCCTAATAAAGTAGAAAAAAAACATAAATGTGTTGCTTCACCGTACAAGTCACATCCATCGCCGCTGATGTGTCGCTTTTGTAACGTGTCACCTCTAATAACCCAGAAATGTGGGATGGTGTTGTGCCAAAAAGCGATTGGCTGCCAAATGGTGGTTGTGGAAATGTGCACGGGAGGACTTTAACAAGAATTTAACAAGATTAACACTTAAAAACAATTATTTGTTTGCTAGAAATCATAGTAAAGGTGTTTGAGTTGCAGTTTTCCTTAACAAATGCACTTTGACATCAAATCAGCTGCATTTCTCCTGGGCGGCGCCACAAAATGCAGCTGATTTGACGTTTGCTTCAGGAGTTCTGGAGCGAGATGAAGCTCGCTTTGTATGGCAAGCCAAGTGTCTCATTAATAGCCACTTTTACCTATTAATGAGACACATGGCTTGCCATATGAGACGAGGGCCCTCTAGGCTGAAAATGGTAGTGTTAAATATTTTCCATGTCCGAATGAATGAAATTGTCAGATCTTAGTCAAAAATTTGATTATAAATATGAGACAAAACTTGCTGTATAAGTCACAGGCATGCTAATTATACACAATACTACTGTGACTTATACAGCGAAAATTATGGTAGCTGTGGTGTTTCCAGCAGGAATATCTCAATAGTTCTTCTTGATTAACTATAATGCAAAACTGACATCGATGAAAAAGATATTAAATTATTGTTCGCGTGAACTGTTATAAAATTATGATGGCAGCAATCCAGTTCAATCTTGGCCTGCAAACTAGCCATTAGTTGTCAAAAATAAAGTATTCTGCATTTTATCTGATACAAAACAACACTCTCAAATTACCCAGTTGAACTTTCCTACAATGAGGATGTTTTTAAAGTTAGAAATCAGCTGAGATATTAATTTGCTTCTCTTGTGACTTAGTCTTTCACAAGTTTTGTTCTGTATAAATGTGTAAAAAGTGTTGCAGACGTGTTGCAGACTGTTGTGCAGTGTCAGTAAATATAATTTTTTTTCATTCTACGACTTAACAGACATCACCACCTGCAATTAAATTCCTCATGTGAATTGCACATTTTGCCAGTAAGTATGATTCTGACTTGGTGTATATAAACAGACTACAGTACATACAATTATCAGAGACAACCTGCCAGCACACACACCAGGCCATCTCTACTGGTTGCAGCTCAGAAACCCAGAGACAACAAACCAAACCCCATGCTCATTTTCACTGGTATCAACTCAACTCATTTGTCTTCATCTACTGTTCTTTCGCCTGCATGGTACGTTGACATTCTTCCTGCGCTCTTTACCTCAGTTTGATGTTTTGTGTACTCTCTGAAGTGAATCATATCCATTTGATGTCATGTCCAAAGCTAAACAGAACCAATGTAATCTCTGGTTTGACATAAAGGACCAAAACATGTCAAGCTGTTGAGAGCTGCACTGTCAAAACTTCCACTGCGGCTTGCATTGCATCACTTATTTACCCGAGCATCGTGTCACTGCACACACACACAAACACCATCCATCTAATCAGCTGAGGCTTCAATGCCCTCCAACAGCCTCTGAAGGTGAAAAAAAATAAAATTTGATCTTGGCCTCTGATATTTTTCTCATTCCTTTTATCCTTGATTTGATAGCAGCCTGTGCTTGTAAGTCTTACAGTACCCAGCCCATAATGCACTCCAGACGCTCTGACTTCCTAATGACTGGTTTTGCTCCAAGCCTTTCCGGGTATGGCTGTGGCCGCGAGCCTCACACAAATGCACACACACACACACACACACACACGCCACATGTTGACCAGTCAAATGGTTTGTTTTAGCTGTTCATCTGTCTTTCAATTACACGGAGCCCATGTTTTGAACTCCTCTCCTTAAGAAAAGATTCACAACGTAATTAGTTTTACCTTCTCAACCACGTTATTAGAACGTCTCAGGGACAGCGAGTAGCATGAGGTGAACACATGGCAGGAGCTTGTGTGAGGCAACATGAGGAGCATGGACATCTTTTCCCAAATGCAATGGACAAATGACTGAGAATGTTTTGGAAACCCCCTGGCTGCGTCCAACGGGCTGCATCAAATTAGTGAGGTATTCTTCTCTACCCTTCCTCAGATTTATGCAGAACACCAGACCCAAAACAACAACAAAATAACCTATTTCTCTTCCGAACACACATCTGTCAAGTATTCCAGCTTGTTCCACCATCGAGATTCTGGTTTCTAGATATAGCTCATTCTGATGGCCCATAACCTCAGCGGGGGCTTTGCACGTTACCAAGGCAACAGGTCTGTTTGTTTGGTGTGACTCTTCCTCTCCTTTTATTTTATTACTGGCTAAAATGTTTAATTGTATGCTTTCACACTTTTTCTTTTTTCCACGTCTTCACGAGGGCCGGTGAGTCACTCCTGTGGTGAGAAAATACTTCAAGAAATGTGACTGGAGGAAAAACGTTTGTTTTACGTTCATATCTAGAGCCTGCGTAGATTAAGTCAAATCCACACAAAAGGAGGAACAAAAGTAAATTATAATGAAACTTTAGTGATGAGTTTTTTTTTTTAGGGTTTTAGGAAACAAACCATGAGTTCAGTTAGCTCCGATGTTTGTGTCCTTCCACCCAGCTGGTTCTCTTTCTTCTGGACTTTTCTTGCACTTTAAAACTGAAAGTTATGCACCATAACTCATGTTCCCTGAAGGAAGGGAACGAGATGCAACATATCACTATGGGAAATTGCGCCCGCGCAGTTTTAGCTGAAGGAATACAATCACGCCTTTACGGCAGGGGAGTCAGCGTTGCGCCAGAGGCCACGCCCTCTGAGTACTTAAGCCGCTGACGCCCATCCATCGATCTCCAGAATGCACTTCACCGAGCTTTCAGCATTGAAAGGGCCAGGTATGTTGCACCTCGTTCCCTTCCTTCAGGGAACATGAGTTATGGTGCATAACTTTCAGTTCCCTTATCAGTCTTGTCACTCGGTGCAACATATCACTATGGGAACGTAATTCATTCACGCCCTTGAAATGCTCAGTAAAATGCATCCTAGTGTGAACGTTCGCCTTATTCGATAGGCATCTCAAGGTCGCTTTCTACTGTGTGTTAGAAAGGACAGCCTGTGACATCCAAACTGTAATGCTTTGCAAACGTGTTCATTGAACTCCAGTTTGCAACAGCACAGATGTCTGCAACTGGTACACCCTTGAACAGTGACCATGAGGTGGCCAAGCCCCGAGTAGAGTGGGCATGCACTCCAGAGGGTACTTGTTGACCTTTGCTACTGTACGCCCTTTTAATGGCCTCAGTCACCCAATGTGAAAGGCGTTGTTTTGATAGGGCCTTACCCGTAGCTGGTGCAGCAAAGCACACAAACAGTTGATTTGTTTTTCTCCATTCGGCTGTTCTCTGCATGTAAGTGCTTAAAGCTCTCACGGGGCAGAGAGCCTTCAGCCTTTCCTGTTCCTGAGTGAGGATAGGAGCAAGAGGAAAAGAAGAAAGATCAAAGTCCAGACTTCTGGGGTTTATAGTCAAAACTTTGGGAATATATGTAGGATTAGGCTTTAGGGTGACCTTTGACCCATCAGGGGCGAACCTGGTGCACATTGGATGTACGGACAAAGCGTGGAGGTCACCCACATGTTTTGCCGAGCAAAGAGCCAGGAGAAGAGCGGTCTTGTAAGATAATAAGTCTATCTTAATGTCGCTCAATGGTTCGAATGGGGGATCACAGAGAGCCCCCAAGACCATGCTAAGAGCCTATCCAGGGGTCAAAATCCTGCTGGGGGGCCTCCTCCTTAGCACGCCCTTCATAAATCTTATGAGCGGATGTGCGCCAGGTGTCCTGCTTCCCTAGCCTTCATGATAAGCTGAAATTACAGATAGGAACACCTTAATCGTTGAGAAAGAGCGACCTTTCTCCAGCAAGTCCTGAAGAAAGGTGAGGAGCTGAGCCAGGTCACATGAATAAGAAATAATATTTATTTCTGTGCACCAAGCTTCAAAAATATGCCATTTCTGTCCATAGAGAGATTGTGTTGACACAGCACGTGCATTTTGAATGGTTTTTACCACATTCTCTGGCAGGCCTGAGGCCATCAGTCTGTTCTTCCCCGCCACCAAGATAAATTAGCCGCAGTTCTCAGCCTAATTGACGAAACTGTTCCTTCTGGTGACGTAGACGGTCCTTGGAGAGGAACAGGTGGTGGGACCAGCTCTCCCTCAGAGACCCTGATTCCAGTGGTCCTTTGAAGGTCGACCAGGTTAGGAAGAGGACCTTCCCACAGACGTACCTCCATACCATTCTGACAAAGAGTGTTTGGAAGCAGGGACAATCTGCTGTCATTATTAGATAAAGGCTGAACAGAGTGTCTACTTTTCCTCCTTTGTTGGGGGTCATGGGTCGGGGGGTGCACGTTTCGTAAACGAGCAGATCTCCTGACTCCAGCCCGTTCCCTGTTTGGGTCAGTACAATGAGCGCGGTCACACGCTACAGAATCACTGTTTAAGCATGATGCGTCGCCCATTGAAAACAATGGGACAACTTCAGCCTTAGAATGAATGTGTGACACTAATGTTGGCCTGCGGGCTTCTGTCGCAGCCCCCCGTCCCTTAATGGCATTCGATGAATGAGTGGCCAGGAAGGTGGGTCGTCAGATTCTGTCGGCGTGCACCCCTGGAGCGCGGACGTGTCACGGGTTTGGTTGATTTGTGTATTCCCGGCTCCGTGGTTTAGAACGGAGTGGGGGATGGAACACGTGACACCGCTCACCTGCCTCTGTGAGGAGACACGGGCCTGTTCGCAGGCGCCTCTGTGCTTGTCTGTTGTAGACATAGCAGAGGCGCCCTGCTAGGGTTTATCAATTAGGCTAACACCCTGTGAGCCGTGAAGGAGGGGGGAAGATGGCCCCCACCCTTTATGTCGGCTGGGAGAACAGAGGGGACTGTTCTGCTGATGTTACTGTGTTTGTTGTTGTTGTTGGTTTTTTTGTGTGAGTCAAGAAAACAGAGTCTGTTTTTTTAACTTTATTCGTGCTTTGTGTAACGACATTCTTTCAACCTTTATTTAGTCAGGTAAATCTTTTGAACCTCATGGGCTCATTTATGAAAGCGACCTGCTAAAACTAAAGAACAATGAACAGCAGTGGTAGAATTTCCTTAAACAATAAACAAACAAACAATAAACAATAGAAAACAAAAGAGAGAAAAAACAAAAGAAAGTTTTTTTTTTTTTTAACAAAGTATCAAAAAACTAGCAAAACATTATAAGGTAGACGTATAAAATCAAAGACAGGAACAAATCTGCATTGGTTTTTGCCAGGATTCCAACAGATTCTGAAAACCATTTAGAGAAGTCAAGGTCGAGAGCTTCAGATCTTTTTGTAAGATATTCCATGAAGCAGGAGCGGAGTAGGAGAAGGCCCTTTTTCCAAGTTCAGTCCTCACTGACGGAACACTGCAGGTAATCATGTCCTGAGAGCGCACGCTGTAGCTGCACTCACGTAAAGACATGTAGGAGGAGATGTATGAGGGCAGCAGACCAAGAAGTGATTTAAAGATGAAAATGTACCAGTGGAAGAGTCTGCGTGAGGTTAATGATGTCCAGTTAACCAGTGAATACAGGGTGCAGTGGTGGGTACGATAATCACAACCAGTTATGAATCTTAGTGCACCATGATAGACAACATCCAACATCCGCAGGGTGCTTGTAGGAGCATTCATGTAGAGAATGTCACCGTAATCAATGGAGGGAAGGAAAGTCACAGATACAAGGCGTTTCCTAACATTCAGTGATAGACATGATCTGTTTCTGAAAAAGAAACCCAGTTTAACTTTCAGTTTCTTCACTAGGTTTTCCACGTGGAGTTTAAAAGAGAGATGTGAATCGATCAGGATACCCAGATATTTATAGGAATCAACAAACTCAATAGGGACACCATTTGAAGATAAAATCAGAGGAGGATCTGCTGGAACCGCCTTCCTATTTGAAAAAAACATCCCTTTTGTTTTATCAGCATTTAGGACAAGTTTGAGACGGAACAAATCTGACTGGATGATGTCAAAAGCGGATTGCAGTAACTGGAAAGCCTTAGCAACTGTTTTAGCTCGGCAGTAAACAACTGTATCATCAGCATAGAAATGTAAGGATGCATCAGGGATGCAGTGACCTACATTAGCTATGTAGATTGTAAAGAGAGTGGGTCCTAAAACTGAGCCTTGTGGTACACCATTTTTAACTGTTAAATAGCTGGAAGAAGTACCGTTATGTTGAACACATTGCCTCCGATTGGAAAGATAGTTAGAAAACCAACCGATGGTGTGATCAGAGAAACCGATTTCTGAGAGCTTATGACACAGGATGTTATGATCCACAGTGTCAAAAGCTTTAGACAGGTCTAAGAAAAGTGCAGCACAATAGTCCTTAGCATCCAATGCTTCAACAACATCATTCAGAACCTTCAGAGAAGCAGTTGTTGTGCTGTGTTTTTTCCTGAAACCAGATTGATGAAGAGGTAAGATGTAAATACTACTGTTTACATTTACACTACTCTAATATCTACACCACTGCTGGTACATATACAGTGTGCTCTGAACGGTCTTATTTAGGGATGCCCAATGTGCCTTACTGCATATGCCACTTTTTGCCTCTATAACAACATCAACTACTACCTCATACATATACTGTGTACATTAACTCATACGCTGCTTTGCCACTTTGCAAATGTCAATGCTAGAAACCTTTAGTTTATTTTAGTTATACTTTTTATACTCTTTTTTTATACTAGTATGCAAAAACTCAGGACAGTATTATGTTCATTAAATGTTTAATGTTTTAGTTTTAGAGTTGGTGTAAATTTTCATACTCTTATACCACTATGCAAAAAACTCAGGACAGTGTTAGTTTTACTATTTTATGCTTATGTCTATTATTATATGTTTCAGTGTTTCAATGTTTAGATGTTTACTGTTGCACCGAGGGACTGAGAGAAACGCAATTTCGGTCCTGTGTATGTCCTGTACAGTACATATTGCAGATCTGACAATAAAGTTGACTTTGACTTTGACTTTGACTTAAATGAGTCCAGATAATTTTTGTTCTGAGAGTTTATCAGTTTTTCTAGAACCTTGGCTAAGATGCAGAGTTTAGAGATCGGTCGATAATTGTTCAGTGAGGTGGGGTCACCTCCCTTCAGCAAAGGAAGAACAAAGGCTGTTTTCCAAGCATCCGGAATGGTGTTTTGGCTTATGGACAGATTAAAGATGTGGGTCACAGGGACTGTGATGATATGAGCAGCCAGCCTTAAGAAATAAGGTGGAAGTTCATCTGGACCTGCAGATTTTTTTGGATCAAGATCATTTAACAGTTTATTTACCTCACTGACTGAGAACGGAGAAAAAGAGAAGGTGTGATTAACAGATGGTTGACTTGTAGGAGGGATTTGATTTGTAGAAGTTTGATTATTAGATAAAGTGGCTGATTTTCCGTTTGTAACTGTGTCAAATAATGAACTAGAAGCAACAAAATGTTTATTGAAACAGTTCAGGATCTCGTGCTTATTTGACACAGGAACAGAGTCAACAAGAAATTGTGATGGGAGGTCAGATGATTGGGGGGTGCCTGAGAGAGATTTAATGGTTTTCCAGAATTTTTTAGGATCATTTAGATTTTTGGAGGTCTGAGATAAGAAGTAGTTACGTTTTGCGGCTTTAATGGCAGTTGTGCATTTATTCCTTAGCTGCCGAAATTTCAACCAATCAGTGTCTGAGTGTGATTTTCTTGCTGCGGCCCAAAGATGATCTCTCCAGTGCAGGAGATCAGCTAATTCAGGAGTAAACCAGGGGCTGTCTCGGCCCTTTATCCTGAACTGCCGGAAAGGAGCGTGTTTGTTTACAAAGTAAATGAAACTATTATGAAAATAGTTCCAAGCGGTGTTCACGTCATTGATTTGTAGGATACGTTGCCAGTCAAAGTGTGATAGATCCCAAAGGAATGACTGTTCACTGAAACGTTTCAAATCCCTTTTTTGGATTATTCTGGGCTTAGCAGGTGGAAGTTTAGTAGATCTAAGAGCTGCTATTACGGAATGATCACTCAAAACGTTAGCAAATACACCTATACCAGGAAATTTGTGAGGTGCATTTGTGAAAAACAGATCTAAGGTGGAAGATTTTTCGGGACATTTTATGTTTGGTCTGGTGGGAGAATCGATAAGTTGTGTTAGATTGAGAGATAGGCAACATTCCTTGAATTTATCACAGAGGGGGGTCGACTTATTCCAGTCAATGTTGAAATCTCCTGCCATAACAATCTCATTGTGTTTTAAATTTCCTATGAATTCAGTCAGGGAGGATAGAGCTTCAGGTGTTGCGGAGGGGGGACGATAACAACCTACAACAGTTAAGGGCTGACCTCCTTTCAAACTGATGTTCACAGCTAAAGCCTCAAACTGGTTTGCGATTGTTTTTTTAGATGCAATCCTGGCAGCCAAAGAGTCTCTGATGTAAATAGCGACTCCACCTCCCTTTTTATTACGATCACAACGATAGATCTTAAATTCATTGATTGCCAGGTCATTTTTCAAAACAGATTTTTTGAGCCAAGTTTCAGAGATAACGATCACATCTGCCCCAGAAGAACTGATTAGGATTTTCAATTCATCAAGTTTTTTTATGAGGCTACGAGCGTTTACATGCAGGAAATGGAGACCTGAATTATTTTTAAACTCACTAGGAGTACTGTAGTTAATGGAGGGCCCTGGGTTGGGCTGAATCCCTGAGATCAATAACAACATTAATATCAGACATTTACTTGACTTCTTTGTCAATGATGTGTAGTTACAGGAGTTAACAGTGTGACATTTTGCACCCATAATTGAACCATGAGAAACATTGATGAAGATACGATCATTCAGAACCCAAAAACAATGAAAGTTGCAGTGATGGGCAGATCCAGATGTGTTGATAAGATTCAGTGATTCCAGGTAGTCTGAGAACTGAAAATAATGACAGTAATATGAATGATGCAGAAAAGTCTCAGACCATAAAGCGTCACAGATTAAGTGGACAAACAATTCCGTTGAGGAGGCCCAACTATAGTTTGTGTGAGAGGGGATCCAGCCCCCCTGTGAATATGAATGGATGTGGCCCTGGTTAACACAAGCTGGATCCAGAATCAACGGGTAGAAACAAGCAATTTGCAGCAAACAGCAGAGTGTGGTGCCAGAAAAGCCTCCTAAAATTAAAGGCATGATTGTAGCCTGTATCAGGACAGCAAAGGAACAACAGCGTGAACAGCACCAAACAACAGCGACAGCAGCTCCTGATCCTCAGCGGCACACTTTTCTCTCCGCCCGTCTGATCCACAATTAGCTCCCAACAGTGTGAAACAGGCACCACCAAACAGCGACGATCACCAAACAGCGACGATCCTGATCCTCCGCGCTTCACTTTCTGCTCGTCTGATCCACAAACAGCTCTCAACAGCTCACAACGGTGTGAAAAACAGGCATCAAAACAGCGACGATCCTGATCCTCCGCGCTTCACTCTACGCTCGTCTGATCCACAAACAGCCCACAACAGTGTGAAACAGTCACCAAACAGAGAAGATCCTGATCCTCCGCGCTTCACTCTCCGCTCGTCTGATCCACAAAACAGCCCACAACAACGAAATGAGGCTCTTTAAAGTTATCTGCAGCAGGTAAGATGTTTGTTGTTGAGCTCACAACAACAAATGAGGCTCTTTAAAGAGTTATCTACAGCAGATAAGATATTTGTTGTTGTTGAGGTATTGGTCTCTTCAAAAATGAGGCTCTTTAAAAAGTTATCTACAGCAGGTAAGATGTTCGTTATTATTGCTGCTATTGCTGCTCTCTTCTTCAGCCTTCAGCCTCTTCAGAATGAAAAAACCACCTCCAGAAAAAAACACCTCCAGAAAAAACACAGCAAGTCTTACCAGAGGGCTGAAGACCTCTCAGCTCCAGAAATTATTTCAGCAGCAGTTCATCCACGGGTCCTTCAGATGAACGCGCGTGTGAGCAGAATGAGCACACACAGAATGAGCACAAAGCAGAGAGCGCAGCTCCAGCTGCAAGCATCCCCACGGCCGCGCGCGCAGATGGGCTCAGGCTCCACGGAGGTAAACAGACTTTAATGTGGATTAAAGACGGTGTCCCCACAGCCAGTTCGATTCGGTTCTGGTCCAGTCAGAAACACCTCCCCCGATGCTCACGAACCAGGTACGTTATCTTCCCCCCACGCCACGAGGTCAACAAAGGACAGCAGAAAAAATCAGCATAGTCTGAAAACTTCCCTGCAATCTTGTTGAAACCAGGAGAACCACAGGAGAACCGCAGGTCCAGGTGCAGGTGGGACGTTCAAACGGGCCAATGAGAGTGGCAGAAGAAACACCGGGTCTTCGTGGGCGGCTCTCCGGCTTTGGGGCTCACCTGGCCGGGCAAGGTAGCTCAGAATGACCGGTGAGGTGAAAACGTCCGAACCTGGTCCGACATAATTTTTTTTGAACGGTCCCATCCGGCTCTCTGAGTTACTGAACACCGAATTCAGATGGAAGATGGACCAGCTTTGGTCCAATTCGAAAAACGGGTCAGTTAGATGATAAAAATACTCAGAGAGACCAGAGGTCATATTTGGCTTTATGTCACTCATAGCAGAAAGAACATGATTTTTGTCTAAAACAGAATCACTAGCTTTTTGTACCGTGCTACAAAGAAAGTCTGGACGTGAAAAGATCATTTCCCGTACCTCGTGGGCGGGTGATCGTGTAAGGTTATGAAGTGGACCTGGTTCATCAGGCACGCTTCTTTTTGGTGTCCCGGTTTGCCGAGGAGGTTCTGTACTGGTCCGCCTGGCGGGGAACAAATCTGTTCTTACTCCAGGCATGTTCAGTCCGAGGTGGAGCCGGCGGTGGTCTCTGCCGGTGCTCGACCTTGTACGCCGGCCACTTTTGCGGTGGGGCACGTGTGGCTGAGTGGTGTCGAGGCTGCGGTGCTCTGCTCCCAGCTGATTCCCTGAGGGGACCGAAGGTTCTCCTGGGGATGCCCACCCGGAGAGCTTCAGCCTGTTTGTGCCTCTGGTCCAGTCTGGTCTGAATTCGATCGAGCGCTTTTCCAAAAAGCCCCATCGGTTCTATTGAATGGTGAAGA
Source organism: Garcialebias charrua (assembly GCA_038048925.1). Classification (NCBI taxonomy): domain Eukaryota; kingdom Metazoa; phylum Chordata; class Actinopteri; order Cyprinodontiformes; family Rivulidae; genus Garcialebias; species Garcialebias charrua. The sequence goes on along the minus strand of JBBPBX010000793.1, from coordinate 97,269 downwards.
AAAGGAATTTTCTGTCCCTCCGGGAGGTCAGTCAGGGTCATCCACAGATGGTGTATTGCGATGACCACTTCTGCCATTCCCCTGCCCTGAGCAACAGCTGCTGTCCCCATCATGCGCCCTACGGGCTTCATCCAGCAGCTCAGCGGCAGCTTGCTTGTCTGTCGTTACCTGGAGCTCCTGTAGTTTTTCAGCCAGGTAAGCTTGCATCATTGCGGACGCGTTCATCGTGCGCGCTACGAGGCCCTGAGCCCTGTAGCACTTCTCAAGCAGAGAGGCAGAGGCTCGACAGGCTTTGCTGGGGAGAGTTGGTTTGTTCCCGGATGACTTGGGAGCCAGATGAGATGCCAACGTGTCCTCAATTTGAGGCACGTTGGCTATTCCCACCTCATCCATCCCGTCCATGTCGAGAAACTGTGAGAGCGGTAACAGAATGGGCGCCCTGGGCTAAGACCAGGTGCGAGTCAGTTCTGTGAGGAAGTCCGGGAAGACGGGTATCCTTTGCCTCGTGGCGGCCTGCTGCTTTGAATAAAAATAATTTCCTGCCAACCTCGTGACTTGTTGACGAGGTGGAGGCTCCGGCCATGGGATTTGTAGCGCATCTGCTGCTCTGTGACATAAGTCGAACAGAGCAGGGATGGACAAGTCCGTCTCAGGGAGCACAGGTACCGGGTGTGGGAGAGGTCTTCTCCCTGTTCCTCGTACCCGACGTCGGCCTCGTCCATAGAAAATTCACCTGAGGCTGAAATAAAGATCTCGTCCTAGTTCATCATGCCTCGAGTGTCAAAGTCGACAGTTAAGTCCACCATGGGGGCCAGCCCATCTGGGCTGTCACCCCATTCAACTCGGGTGCTTTCATACAAAGCCATGCTCTCGAGCTCCGGCGTGGGAGTCAGAGGCTCAGTGGTGTCCAGGTCTGCCGGCCCCGCCGCAGCCCCCATAGCCTTGGTGACGAAGTTCGCCCGGTGCCTCCTCACCGTCTCCAGCATCTGGCTGCAGTGTGGGCAAAAGTCAAAGTCAAAGTCAAAGTCAAAGTCAACTTTATTGTCAGATCTGCAATATGTACAGTGCAGGACATACACAGGACCGAAATTGCGTTTCTCTCAGTCCCTCGGTGCAACAGTAAACATCTAAACATTGAAACACTGAAACATATAATAATAGACATAAGCATAAAAATAGTAAAACTAACACTGTCCTGAGTTTTTTTTTTTTTTTTGCATAGTGGTATAAAAAAAGAGTATAAAAAGTATAACTAAAATAAACTAAAGGTTTCTAGCATTGACATTTGCAAAGTGGCAAAGCAGCGTATGAGTCAATGTACACAGTATATGTATGAGGTAGTAGTTGATGTTGTTGTAGAGGCAAAAAGTGGCATATGCAGTAAGGCACATTGGGCATCCCTAAATAAGACCGTTCAGAGCACACTGTATATGTACCAGCAGTGGTGTAGATATTAGAGTAGTGTAAATAAATGTAAACAGTAGTAATTACATGTAAGCAGTAGTAATAAAAGTAAACAGTATTAATAAATGTAAACAGAGAATGTAAACAGTATTATGATTATAGGCAGTGATGTAATACAGACATTAGTGCAAGTATGAGAAGTAGTGCAAACTGTATGAGCACATGACCGAGAGTTTAGTGAAAACCCGTTTGGTGACACAGAGTCTAGTGTTAAAAACTTTGTGTTGAGTGATAGTATGTGAGAAAGTTTTAGTGTTAAGGCAGTTCAAATGGGAGGGGAGGCAGAGCAGGCAGAGTGTTTAGCATTCTGACTGCCTGATGAACAGAGCTGTCTCTCAGTCTGCTGGTTCGAGCCTGGAGACTCCTCAGTCTCCTTCCTGATGGCAGCAGTCTGAAGCAGCTGTGTAGTGGGTGTGTGGGATCACCTGCCATGCGGTGGGCTTTCCGAGTGAGGCGTTTGCTGTGTAAGTCCTGCAGTGAGGGCAAGGAGGTGCCCACGATCTTCTCAGCTGCTCTCACAATGCGCTGGAGGCTCTTGCGGCAGGATGCAGTACATGCACCAAACCACACAGTGATGCAGCTGGTCAGGACACTTTCTATGGCACCTCTGTAGAAGGTGCTCATGATGGGGGTTGAAGCTCCAGCCCTTTTCAGCTTGCGGAGAAAGTAGAGACGCTGGTGAGCCTTCTTTGCCAGTGCTGCAGTGTTCCTGCTCCAGGACAGGTCCTTTGAGACGTGCACTCCCAGGAACTTGGTGCTGTCCACTCTCTCCACTGCGGTGCTGTTGATGGTCAGAGGGGGATGTTGGGCATCCCTCTTCCTGAAGTCCACAACAATCTCCTTTGTCTTCTCCACGTTGAGAGTGAGATTGTTGTGTCCGCACCACAAGGCCAGGCGGCTCACCTCGTTCCTGTAGTCCGTCTCATCGTTGTTGCTGATGAGACCTACCACTGTTGTGTCATCCGCAAACTTGATGAAGTGGTTGGAGCTGTACGATGGTGTGCAGTCATGTGTTAGCAGGGTGAATAGAAGGGGGCTCAGCACACATCCTTGTGGGGCCCCTGTGTTCAATGTGATGGTGCTAGATGTGTTACTCCCGATCCGTACTGTCTGTGGTCTCCCGGTCAGGAAGTCTAGCAGCCAGTTACACATTGAGGTGTTCAGCCCCAGACTGTCCAGTTTATGGATGAGCTGTTGGGGGATGATGGTGTTAAATGCCGAGCTGAAGTCGATGAACAACATTCTAACATAGGAGTCCTTCGTGTCCAGATGTGTGAGAGCTGTGTGAAGGGCAGAGGAGATGGCATCGTCGGTTGAGCGATTAGGTCGGTATGCAAATTGCAAAAGTCGGGTGCATCCAACGCCATGTTCGCATGCAGTATACCCAAGCAGATGGGAAAGGCCTCATGGGTGTCCGTCGCTGAGAGGGAAAAACCGCATCCGCTGGGGCAGGCGCGCGAGGTCGGACTCGCCACTCTGTTGGTCTTTTTTGGAAGTATTTTCTTTCGCTTTCCTTTCTCCGGAGGCATGTCCGAGATAAGGCCAGCGAGTCCTTCCAAGATCCTTTTTCTTCTGATTTGAGACGTCTCCTCCATCGCGTCGCTTTCGCTGGCTAGCCTTGCTACGAGTTAGCAGAGGTAGCGGTGTGACGCAGTTTGCGCCGTCGAGCGAAGCAGTCTACGGAAAGAGGAGAAGAAAAAACTTTGAGGTTAAGGAAAAATGTGCCGGACTAGCTTTCGCTAGCCCAGCAGTATGCAGGAATAATTCTCTGTGCGCTCTGTGTAGGGAGCAAGCTCACCTCTGGTCGAGCGATGAAGCAACAGATAAGTCCTGCGAAGAGAGAGAGTTCAGGTTTAAGCGAGGTGAAGGGCAATATGAGATCGATGGATGGGCGTCAGCCGTTTAAGTGCTCAGAGGGCGTGGCATCTGGCGTAACGCTTACGTCCCTAAAATCCATCCATCCATCTTCTTCCGCTTATCCGGGGTCGGGTCGCGGGGGTAGCAGCCTAAGTAGGGAGGCCCAGACTTCCCTCTCCCCAGCCACTTGGAGCAGCTCCTCTGGGGGAATCCCAAGGCGTTCCCAGGCCAGCCGAGAAACATAGTCCCTCCAGCGCGTCCTGGGTCTTCCTCTGGGTCTCCTCCCGGTGGGACATGCCCGGAACACCTCACCAGGGAGGCGTCCAGGAGGCATCCTAACCAGATGCCCGAGCCACCTCAACTGGCTCCTCTCGATGTGGAGAAGCAGCGGCTCTACTCCGAGTCCCTCCCGGATGACTGAGCTTCTCACCCTATCTCTAAGGGAGAGTCCAGACACCCTGCGGAGAAAACTCATTTCAGCCGCTTGTATCCGAGATCTTGTTCTTTCGGTCACAACCCAAAGCTCATGACCATAGATGAGGGTGGGAACGTAGATCGATCGGTAAATTGAGAGCTTTGCCTTTTGACTCAGCTCTCTCTTCACCACGACAGACCGGTACAGCGCCCGCTTCACTGCGGACGCTGCACCTATCCGCCTATCGATCTCACGCTCCAGTTTTCCCTCATTCGTGAACAAGATCCCGAGATACTTAAACTCCTCCACTTGGGGCAGGACCTCCTCCCCGACCCGGAGAGGGCATGCTACCCTTTTCCGGCTCAAGACCATGGCCTCGGATTTGGAGGAACTGATCCTCATCCCGGCCGCATCACACTCGGCTGCAAACCGCTCCAGTGAAAGTTGTAAATCACGAACTGATGAAGCCAGTAGGACCACATCATCTGCAAAAAACAGAGAAGCGATTCTAAGGTCACCAAAACGGATCCTCTCAACACCTTGGCTGCGCCTAGAAATTCTGTCCATAAAAGTTATGAACAGAATCGGTGACAAAGGGCAACCTTGGCGGAGTCCAACTCTCACCGGAAACGAGCCTGACTTACTGCCGGCAATGCGGACCAAGCTCTGACACCGGTCGTACAGGGACCTAACAGCCCTTATCAAAGGGCCTGGTACCCCATACTCCCGGAGTACCCCCCACAGAACCCCCCGAGGGACGCGGTCGAATGCCTTCTCCAAGTCCACAAAGCACATGTAAACTGGTTGGGCAAACTCCCACGCACCCTCCAGGACCCTGTTGAGGGTGTAGAGCTGGTCCAGTGTTCCACGACCAGGACGAAAACCACACTGCTCCTCCTGAATCCGAGGTTCGACTATCCGACGGACCCTCCTCTCCAGAACCCCTGAATAGACCTTACCAGGGAGGCTTAAGAGTGTGATCCCCCTATAGTTGGAACACACCCTACGGTCCCCCTTTTTGAATAGGGGAACCACCACCCCAGTCTGCCAATCCAAGGGAACTGCCCCCGATGTCCATGCGATATTGCAGAGTCGCGTAAGCCAACACAACCCTACAACATCCAGAGCCCTAAGGAACTCCGGGCGAATCTCATCCACCCCCGGAGCCTTGCCACCGCGGAGCTTTTTAACCACCTCGGCGACCTCAGCACCAGAGATCGGAGAACCCGACCCAAAGTCCCCAGGCTCCGCTTCCTCAGTGGAAGACGTGCCAGTAGGATTGAGGAGGTCTTCGAAGTATTCCGCCCACCGACTCACAACATCCCGAGTTGAGGTCAGCAGCACGCCACCCCCACCATAAATGGTGTTGGTCGCGTACCTCTTTCCCCCCCTGAGACGCCGGATGGTGGACCAGAATCGCCTCGAAGCCGTACGGAAGTCATTCTCCATGGCCTCTCCGAACTCCTCCCACGCCCGAGTTTTTGCCTCAGCAACCACCCGAGCCGCATGCCGCTTGGACTGCCGGTACCTATCAGCTGCTTCCGGGGTCCCACAAGCCAAAAAGGCCCAATAGGACTCCTTCTTCAGCCTGACAGCATCCCTCACTGCCGGTGTCCACCACCGGGTTCGAGGGTTGCCACCACGACAGGCACCAACAACCTTGCGGCCACAGCTCCGATAAGCTGCCTCGACAATAGAGGCGCGGAACACGGCCCACTCGGACTCCATGTCCCCCGCCTCCCTCGGAACGTGTTCAAAGCTCTCCCGGAGGTGGGAGTTAAAGCTCCGTCTTACGGGAGACTCTGCCAGACGTTCCCAGCAGACCCTCACAATACGTTTGGGTCTGCCAGGTCTGACCGGCATCCTCCCCCACCATCGGAGCCAACTCACCACCAGGTAGTGGTCAGTTGACAGCTCCGCCCCTCTCTTCACCCGAGTGTCCAAGACATGCGGCCGCAGATCAGATGAGACGACAACAAAGTCGATCATCGAACTGCGACCTAGGGTGTCCTGGTGCCAAGAGCACATATGGACACCCTTATGCTTAAACATGGTGTTCGTTATGGACAATCCATGACGAGCACAGAAGTCCAATAACAGAACACCACTCTGGTTCAGATCAGGGGGGCCGTTCCTCCCAACCACACCCCTCCAGGTCTCACTGTCATTGCCCACGTGAGCGTTGAAGTCCCCCAGTAGAACAAGGGAGTCCCCAGGAGGCGCACTCTCCAATACCCCCTCCAAGGACTCCAAAAAGGGTGGGTAGTCTGAGCTGCCGTTTGGTGCATAGGCACAAACAACAGTCAGAGCCCGTCCCCCCACACGTAGGCGAAGGGAGGCTACCCTCTCGTTCACCGGGGTGAACCCCAACGTACAGGCACCAAGATGGGGGGCAACCAGTATGCCCACTCCTGCTCGGCGCCTCTCACCAGGGACAACTCCAGAGTGGAAGAGTGTCCAACCCCTCTCAAGGAAACTGGTTCCAGAGCCAGAGCCATGCGTTGAGGTGAGTCCGACTATTTCTAGTCGGAAACTCTCAACCTCACACACTAGCTCAGGCTCCTTCCCCACCAGAGAGGTGACATTCCATGTCCCAATGGCCAGCTTCTGTAGCCGAGGATCAGACCGCCAGGGTCCCCGCCCTCGGCCACCACCCATCTCACATTGCACCCGACCCCTTTGGCCCCTCCCACAGGTGGTGAGCCCATGGGAAGGGGGACCCACGTCTCCTCTTCGGGCTGTGCCCGGCCGGGCTCCATGGGTAAAAGCCCGGCCACCAGGCGCTCGCCAGCGTGCCCCACCTCCGGGCCTGGCTCCAGAGTGGGGCCCCGGTGACCCGCGTCCGGGCGAGGGAAAACTTAGTCCATTTATTTCACTCATCATAGGGGTTTTTGGGCTGCACTTTGTCTGGTCCCTCACCTAGGACCTGTCTGCCTTGGGTGACCCTACTAGGGGCATGAAGCCCCTGACAGCATAGCTCCTAGGATCATTGGGACACTCAAACCCCTCCACCACGGTAAGGTGGCAGCCCAGTGCCCACGCCTTTACGCCCCTGCCGTAAAGGCGTGATTGTATTCCTTCAGGTAAAACTGCGCGGGCGCAATTTCCCATAGTGATATGTTGCACCGAGTGACAAGACTGATAAAGCTGAGAGAAACGCAATTTCGGTCCTGTGTATGTCCTGCACTGTACATATTGCAGATCTGACAATAAAGTTGACTTTGACTTTTGACTTTGACTTTGATAAGGGAACCTCACATTACTATTCTCTTGAGTCTGTCATTCATTCAGCTTTAACAGACCTTTGTCAGGTAAACATACAGTACAAATAAAGTGACTCTTGGCATGTGTTGAACACATGGTTTTGTTATTGTTGTTGTTTGTTTTTATTTTTGACTTCAGTTGGTATGAAGAAAATATAACACTTCAAACAAGAACCCACTCCAGATTATTATTATTATTATTATTATCATTGCATTGTTTTCCTGTTTATTAACTTCTATCCATATTCTGTACATTTTTTGGAGCAATTTTCATCCAACAGTTTTTAAGCTATTTCAGCAATGTAGGTATCAAAACATTCGGCTCATTCAGGAGAAAGTGCTGTGACTTTTGGTATTGGTGCAGCTTTAGCTTTTTGAAATATTTAGCCTTTTCTGCCATTCTTTTCTCACAGAAAATGAATTGAGCTCATTTTACATCCTTCAAATCTTTAGATCTGTTTACAACCTTTTACTGTTTCTTTCACAATTTGTTCTGGTTCAGCTTCTTTCAGCTTCCTTCTGCAAATTTAAACTTCTTTTCAGCTACTTTCAGCTGTTTTTAAGCTGTTTTGTGCTCCTTTCAGATTCTTTTCTTGTTGCTGTGTTCATCTGTGACCATCTGCTCATACAGACTCATGTTCGTGCTGCTGTTTATAATGATGTTTTTCCACTACATTAGGGCTTAGTGTATTACTAGTTGATGTTTTTCTTAGTTAATTCTAGATGTTATTACTGTTTTTCTCTTGCATTTGTTGTTGGATGTAACTGGGACCCCGTGTACATAATCTCGTTTTCATCACATGTACCACATGCGGTGCAAATGACAATAAAGACTCTCTGACTCTGACTCTGACTCTGACTCTTTTGGCTACAAAATTTTCGTGCTCCTTCAAACCTTTTTCTAAATTCAGCTTGTTATGTTCCTTTCAGCGTATTTCTGAAAGTTTCAGCTTTTTCTGCAATTTCAGCTATACTATTTAGCTGTTTTACACAAATTTTAGCTTTTTCAACTAATTCCACATTTTGTGAACTCATTTAAACTTTTTTCAGCCTAATTCCCCAAAAATGTGCTCTCTCCACTTCCTTCTTGTAATGTCTGCTTCTTTCTGCCTTTTTAGCTACTTTTAAGCTGTTTTTGCTAATTTCCGCTTTTTTCAGATAATTCCCACATTTTTTCTTCTAATTTCTGCTTCTTTCATTGGGTAAACATGTTTTTCTGCTTTCTTCTGCTAATTGATGTTGTTCTACATTTTCAGCTACATGTGCCTTTTTTTTCTTTCTTCTTTTTGTTCCCGGCTGCTCCTTCTTCAGGGGTCGCCAAAGTGAACCATGGTAAGTCGCACGACGATTTGGCAATTGTTTTTATGTCAGATGTCCTTCCTGACACAACCACAGACCACCAAGCTACCACAGCCCTCTGTGTGGAGCAGAGAGCTACTATCTGGGGCACCCAGGGGAGCAGATGGTGGGGGTTAAGGGCCTTGCTCAAGGGCCCAGAGTGGAGCACATTAAGGCCGAGATACACTCGAGCGTCCTCACGATACGCCTATACGCAGCGTACGTACGTCAAGGCAAAAGCGTAGCCCTGCGTAGCCCCTCAGGGCATGTACGCGCAAAGCTTTTTTTTTACGTCCGCGTGCGCAATACGCGGTGTCTGACCATAAACTTCCCCGGCGCCGGACTGTTTTGTATGTTACACAAATGAAATAAATTCCCCTTCTTTATCGCTGATCGGGCCTTTTCTTTTGTTTTTTTGCCTAAAGTCAAGTAACCGCTTCTTCCTCCGTTCACTCCATGAATGAAATGAATGAATTCAGGTCCTACCTGGGTGCGCGATGTTTTAAATATCCCTGGTGGGCTGTGTGCTGCAGGAAAAGCACTCCCTGTTATTATTTTTATTTCTGAGAGAACTTTTTACAACATATATAGTAGAAACACCGCATGAACACCGCCGCGGTCTTCAAGGAGCTACATGAGCTGACTGAGAAAGCTGTCTGTCAATCATTTCAGTAGGCGTGTCAGCAAGTGACCAATCAGCGAGCTCAGTTGAGTCCCCTCCGTGTGCAGCTGCTCATATTACAACAAGGAGAACGCGAGCTTTTTAAAGCTGAATAGTTTATGAAGTATAGCAGCAAAACACATGCGCACAATATGCGTGCGTAGAGTGGCGTACCTGAGGACGCTCAAGTGTATCTCGGCCTTTAGGGTGGAGGCAGGTGTGGGTGCTTCACCTATTCCACCCACATTTTGATGTTGTCGGTACCGGGAGTTGAGCCGACGACCTTCGTCTGCAGGCCCACTTTCTCTTGCCTCTGAACCACCACTCCCCGCTATTTTTAAAATTATAAAAATGTTTAAACATTTTTTTTAGATAGATTCAGCTGTTTTCAGATAAATTCACATTTTTTGTGGTGGTGTCTTGCTACTTTCAACCTCATTAAATTTTTTCCGCTCCATTCAGCTTTTTTCTGGTAGTTTAAGCTGCTTTCTGCCTTTGCAGCTATTTTCGGCTATTGTTATTGATTTCAGCATTTTTTAGCATATTACATAATTTTTGTGCTAATCTCTGTTAATGTAAACCTATAGTTAATCAAACGTGTTATTTCTGCTTTCTTCTGCTAATTTAGGCACTTTATTCATTTAAGCTACCGGTACATTTCAGCTCGTTTGCTAATTTAATCTGTTTTTCAACAAGTTCTTCTGCAATAAGCATTCACACTGCATTTTCACAGGAAATGCAATTTCTCAACTTTGTTTGTTTGTTTGTGTGTTTGTTTGTTTGTTTGTTTTGCCATTGAACCCTATTTTGTTTGAGTTGCCTGAATCCGTGGCTCAGTGTATGGTTTGATTTCATAATGAATAAGTTTTGCCCCATGGACTGATTATATATTTCTATGTATAAGGAATGCATGTGGTCTACCGCCTTGCATGTGGAAGTAAAATAAAAAAAATCGTATGTTATACAGATGATGCTCAGATATTAAAACATCAAATTCTAGATCAAAGTGTGTAAAACTGACGGAGTTACAGCTGTTTTTGTGTTTGGATGATTAGTTGTGTGACCCCCGTCTTTCACATGATCACAAGTTTATTCATCTTTCATGTAATGTAATAATAATCTTCTGAATTGTTTTAAAGTAGTGTTCACGCCAAGATAAAATACACACCCACAAAGTAGATTATATTATTATTGGATTATGAATGTAAAAATATCATGACTTCCGTTTACATGCACACAGAAAATAGGAACTTTAAAAAAAACAATGTTGGTCCATTTAAACACAAAGACCTGCTTCGAATAGACTTGTAAATGATAAATGTTATGACGATGCTCTCTCTGACAATATTCCTATTCGTGTCTCCTTCCCTCCACCCTCCTCCACCTGCAGGTGCTGCAGCCAGGGCTTTCTCGTTCTCTCAATTGAATATTGTTGCTTTTGGCGGAGGCTCCAGCCTCTAATTGCGAGTCAGTGCTCCTATCTTTGTCAGGATGTGCAGCTGATGCTGGCTGGCCCCTCGTACACACAAACACACACCACACAATTGATGTTTTTTGTTTACTGTCTGCAGACAAACACATTTTTAGCACAATCATCCACTCATAGCAAAGACAGGTTGTGTTGTGCGTCCTGCCCACCAGAGGGTGCAGACAATGTGCCCCCATCACCCCTGGCTTGAACTCAAGATTCCTTCAGGACCAAAGAATGAAGCTCTGGATGTTGGGTGGGCAAATGAGCCAAGCACACAACAAAAGAAACACACATGCATTTTCCAACCATTCACGCTCACATGTGACATCATGGGACAGTCTGTCCGTCTTTCATGTTCATCGTTCTTCCACAGAGGTGTGCTTGAACAGAGATGAGATGTTTACATCATTTGTCAGGTCAGGTGAGCCTCGGTGTAGAAGATTTGATTTGATGTTTATTCATTCATTTTAAAAGAACAATACAAAACAGTTTCATCAGATACAAGAATACAAGTAGGATAAAATGAAAGGAGCAGAAAGAAGATGAAATCTTATTATATCTGCCCCTTATTTCACAGTTTGTTCAACCAATGATAACCTTCAAACTACATCACAAAATGAATAATTCTACTTAATTTTTCTAACTGTAATACACAAACTACATCACAAAATGAATAATTCTACTTAATTTTTCTAACTGTAATACACAAACTACATCACAAAATGAATAATTCTACTTAATTTTTCTAACTGTAATACACAAACTACATCACAAAATGAATAATTCTACTTAATTTTTCTAACTGTAATACACAAACTACATCACAAAATGAATAATTCTACTTAATTTTTCTAACTGTAATACACAAACTACATCACAAAATGAATAATTCTACTTAATTTTTCTAACTGTAATACACAAACTACATCACAAAATGAATAATTCTACTTAATTTTTCTAACTGTAATACACAAACTACATCACAAAATGAATAATTCTACTTAATTTTCTAACTGTAATACACAAACTACATCACAAAATGAATAATTCTACTTAATTTTTCTAACTGTAATACACAAACTACATCACAAAATGAATAATTCTACTTAATTTTTCTAACTGTAATACACAAACTACATCACAAAATAAATAATTCTACTTAATTTTTCTAACTGTAGTACACAAAGTACATCACAAAATGAATAACTCTACTAAATTTTTCTAACTGTAATACACAAACACACTAAACTACATCATAAGTACAACATAAGTGTAATACACAAACATACTAAGTTACATCATATATAGTTTTTGAGCAAGTCTTTTTTGACCTTTTTCTTAAATGTATACATTGATTTTGCATTTTTAAAATCACTCTCCAGAACATTCCACAATCGAACTCCCTGAATTGAGGTAGACCGTCCCTTTAAAGCTGCACTATGTAACTTTGTAGTGCAGTCTGTAACTTTTCTAACAATATATTTTTAACATATTTCTTCACTCTGTCACTATCTACTGACAGACTGATGTTAGACAAAGTAATCTCTGAAAAAAACTATAGTCCCCTTGCTTCTCTATCAGCATTTATAAAAACACTAAAAACACAGAGTGACCCGCCATTAACCAGCCAATAAAAACAGAGTTTGTAACCAGCCAATAAAAACAGAGCTTGAATTTGAATCAGCCAATAAAAACAGAGCTTGAATTTGAATTTCAGCAGGGCCAGGGGGAGCAGAGCCATATATGGCTCTGAGGCGGAGGGATCAGAATGCTTTGCCTGTTGAAAATTTTTCAAGTTCTGCACTCTACAGAAAGTTACACATAGCACCTTTAAGCTGGTTCTGAATTGTGGTTTGATGAATATCTCTGTCCCTTTGAGATTGCAATAACTTTGTCTTTTTATAAAATTTCTTTGGATATTTAAAGGTAATGTGTTATTATGAGCCCTATACATAACTGATAAAATACTATATTCTACCAATTCCTGGAATTTCAATAAATTTAGCTGAAGAAACAAGGTGTTTGATGGGTGACTGAAATGTTTTCTGGTGATTACTCTTACAGCTCTCTTTTGTAAAATAAAAACAGGCTTTGTAATTGTTTTGCACGCTTTTCCCCAAACCTCAATACAATAGATTAAATGTGGAACAATGATTGTGTTATACAACATATACAGAGCTTTATCAATTAAAAAATCCCTGACTTTATACAGTACTGCAATTGATCTAGCTATTTTTGTTTTAATGGAATTTACATGATGTTTCCATGTCAGTTTGTCATCAATGATAACACCCAGAAACTTCACTTCACTCATTTTACAGATCACAACATCTTCAATTTCAAATGGATCGTCAACAATTCTCTTTTTGTTACTGAATATCATGTAATTAGTTTTATCTAATGAGATTTTCATTAATGAAAAGTGCGTTATAAATTGAATTCATTATTACATTATTATTATTATTATTATTATTATTATTATTATTATTATTATTATTATTATTATTATTATTATTAATTAGTTTTATCTAAATTCAAAGATAATTTGTTTAATTTAAACCAAGTTTGTATTTTTATAAATTCTGTTTTCATCATATCCAAAATCTGTTTTATGTCTTTACCCGAACAGAAAAATGTGGTGTCATCGGCAAAAAGAACACATTTAAGAAGTCCTGACACATTTACCAAGTCATTCACATATAAAATAAATAACTTTGGTCCAAGCACAGAGCCCTGAGGAACTCCACAAGTGATATCACGGAGGTCAGATCTAACATCATTTATTTGCACAAACTGTTTCCTATCTTTCAAATAGCTAGATACCCACTGTAATGCTGGTCCTCTAATACCATATTTATTTAGTTTTTCAAGGAGAATGGTGTGGTCAATGGTATCAAATGCTTTTTTTAGATCAACAAAAACACTAACACAGTACTGTTTATGATCGACAGCATTAGTTATTTGTTCCATTAAATCCATGAGAGCCATTGATGTAGAGTTTTTTCCTCTAAACCCATACTGACTGCTACTTAAAATATTTTGTTTATCAATAAATTGATCCAATCTGGTCACAAATAGTTTTTCTAGAATTTTTGAGAACTGTGGTAACAAGGATATTGGCCTATAATTATTGAATACACATTTATCACCATTTTTAAAAAGAGGAATTACCTTTGCTACTTTCATGTTATCTGGAAATATTCCTGTTGAAAAAGATAAATTGCATATATATGTAAACGGTTCAATAACATAACTCATTATTTCTTTTACGAACATCATATCCATGTCCACCCAGTCTTTTGATCTCTTGTCTGAGAGATTTTTTACCATTTTCATAATTTCCTCTTTGTTAGTTCCATTAAGAAAAATACTGTTGGTGCAACTTTTAATTGAATGACACACCTTATTATCTACTTTTGGTATTTTAGCTGCAAGGCTTGATCCAATATTTACAAAATATTGATTAAATTCATTTACGATATCATTCTCATCATGTATTTCTTTGTCATCTTTCACAAAATATTTTGCAATGTTCGTTTTTGCTTTATGACTTTTTAGAACATCATTTATTACTCGCCATGTTGTTTTAGTGTCACCATTACTCTTGTTTAATAAATCACTATAGTATTCTTTCTTGCATTTTCTTATAATCATTACCAATTTATTTTTATATTTTTTATATTTTTCTTCAGCTTGTTGTGTTCTCGTTTTTAAGAAACATGAATACAAGTAATTTTTTTACAAGCATTTCTCAACCCTTTAGTCATCCAAGGTTGGTCGACAATATTTCTTTTTCTACGATTTCTTTGCACACAATTCTTTTCATACAGAGCTTCTAAAATGTTCATAAATTCATCATATGATCTGTTAACATCATCAACATACACGTCCTTCCAGTTTTGCTTCTGTAAATCATCTTTTAATTGATCCATTGCTTTTTTTATGTTTATTATTTTTTCTTAATTGTTACTTCTTTTGTAATGTTTTGATCATTTCTGTAGATAGTGAAAACTGGTAAATGATCACTTAAATCGTTGTTAAGATACCACCTGTCACATCCCCATTTGTTATATTTGTGAAAATGTTGTCAATTATCGTAGCACTATGAGTTGTAATTCTTGTTGGTTTTGATATTAACGGATAAAGATTTAAACTATACATTGAATTTAGAAATGTGCTGATGTTATTTGAATCTGTTTTATTTCCCAGGTCAATATTAAAGTCTCCACACAAGAAAACTTTTTTATTTAAACTCTTTTCCTGGATGGATGGATGGATGGATGGATGGATGGATGGATGGATGGATAGATGGATGGATGGATGGATGGATGGACAGATGGCTGGCTGGCTGGATAGATGATGGGTGGATGGATGGATGATGGATGGATGGATGGACAGATGGACAGATGGATGGATAGATGGATGGATGGATGGACGGAAGATGAGATGTTTACATCATTTGTCAGGTCAGGTGACCCTCGATGTAGAAGATGAGATGTTCAGTGGAACAGCTGAGTTCTCTCATGAGGCTGAGCTCACTTGCGTCAGTGGTTGTCCTCTCAGGCCACGTGCTGGACGCGTCACATTATTTTCTCTGACTCACTCTCAACTCCTCAAAGATGTTTTACTCATTTATTGTAAATTCATGAGAACTTTCATCATAAATGTGTACAAACTTGAATAGGTTTGATAATAACTCAGTAACAATTGAAACTATGATAAACTGCTACTTTAATATTGTGGATATCAGACACACATATGAGCTGTTACACTGATTTATTCCATCTGTCTGTCCATCCATCATCCATCCATCCGTCCATCCATCCATCTGTCCATCCATCATCTGTCCATCCATAGATCCATCCATCTGTCCATCCATCCATATGTCCTTCTGTCCATCCATCTGTCCATACATCCATCTATCCATCCATCTATCAATCCATCTGTCCATCCATCCATCCATCCACCCACATGTCTGTCCGTCCATCCATCTGTCCATCCGTCTGTCTGTCCATCCATCTTTGCATACATCCATTCATCCATACATCTGTCTATCCATCCATTCATCCATCCTTTCATCCATCCATCTATCCCTCCATCTGTCCATCATCCATCTGTCCATCAATTCATCCATCCATCCATCCTTCCATTCATCTGTCTATCCATTCGTCTGTCCATCCATCTATCTGTCCATCCATCCGTCCATCCATCCAGCCATCCATAGATCCACCCATACGTCCATCCATCCATCCATCCATGTGTCCATCCATCCGTCCATCCATCCATCTGTCCATCCATCCATCTATCCATCCATCTGTCCATCCATCCATCCATCATCCATCCATCATCCATACATCCACCCATCATCTATCCAGCCAGCTAGCCAGCCATCTGTCCATCCATCCATCCATCTATCCATCCATCTATCTGTCCATCCATCCATCCATCATCCATCCACCCAATGTGCACAAACCATTCGTACGCACAGATTTGTGCTTATACTGTGCGTGCGAGTGATTTAGGATCATTTGTGGCATCCAACAATGGCCCTCATGCACGAAACAGTTCGTATTCTTATCCTAAATGTCTCCTACTTTTGTTCGTACGAAGCGTTCGTACGAACATGCCACGTCAGATCCAACAAAGTCTTCTATCGTCAGGAAATGTGTGTATATGAGCTGTGTAAATAATGATGAATCCCACCTGTTCTATTCACCTGCTCGTGCACGCGGGAGGTTATTTACATAATTCCCACCCCTCAAAACACCATATAAGGATATAGTTTCCTGCCACCGCGAGCAGGAAGTGTCCATTCATTCCGGCTTTTATGCGTCAGAAAACACACAAACGCGTTTGGCGAATTAAAATTGACTCGCCTTTGATCATAGTGTCAGCCCCGGATCTGAGCGCAGACCCACACAGAATACAGATGACATCAGTGAGCGCCCACAGTCAACAGGCAGTTTATATTAAAAATGACATGAAACAAGCTGGTTTCGCCTTTCTTCTCCCCTGTCTCTGCAGCGGCGCTGTGTATTTATGTGTGTGTGTGTGTGTGTGTGTGTGTGTGTGTGTGTGTGTGCCGACAGTGGCACGGGGTGGGGGAGCCGTGCCGACAGTGGCGCGTTGCGTGGCACACGGTGGTCGACATGAGTGGCGCGGGGGGGGGCGCGTGGCGTGGTTGCGCGGGGCGCGTTGCGTGGCACACGGTGGTCGACATGAGTTGCGCGCGGTGGGGGCGCGTGGCGTGGTTGCGCGGGCGCGTTGCGTGGCACACGGTGGTCGACATGAGTTGCGCGGGGTGGGGGCGCGTGGCGTGGTTGCGCGGGCGCGTTGCGTGGCACACGGTGGTCGACATGAGTGGCGCGGGGGGTCACGCGCGGGTGGCGCAAGGTGGTGGACGTGGGGGGGGGTGTTGAAGCCGCTTTAATTAAACCAATATGTGTGGTTGCATTTAATTGTTTTTAAACTCAAAATATTTTCTAAATAACGAAATATAAAGTTATTAGTGGAGAAAAGGCCGTCTGGATGACAGCAGACTGACGCTCCTAAAATATACGACAGGTCTGGACCACACGTAAATTTTGTTCGTATCTGAAAAAAATCCTAGGATACGAAAACATTGTTGGATGCCGCAAATGATCCTAAATCACTCGCACGCACAGTTTAAGAACAAATCTGTACGTACGAACGGTTTGTGCATGAGGGCCATTGTATCTTCTACCTGCTCCTTTTCGAACATAAAACATAAAATGTGCATGTCACTTGGGCATAATTATTTGTATTAACTTTTATTTTTTTAGTTGTATTATCCTATTTTCTTTCTTTTTCTTTCTTGATTGTCTTTTCTGTCTGTTCGAAATAAATAAAATAAATAAATATTAACCCCAAAAAAGGAGATGCAGTTTTTTTGTTTCAACAATTGATAGAGATATTATTTGACGTTGTTACTAAAAGCAAACTTCAAACTGCGTGCTTTTTATTCATATTTTGTACCATTTTCTTCTGAACTAGGGTTGTAGTTTGTCTAATGACCATGTAAACAATAATTTTAATTTAGCTTGAATTCCTATTTGGAGCCCTGATAATCCGTCTAACCAACAGTCCAGTTGGTTAAACAAACTTTGCACAGCTGAGCATCAAACATAATGAGCATGATGGCCGAAATGTGGCGTAACTCATAAAATAATTCATAATTCAATGTCTTCAACCCCACTGAGCTCACACATTAGTCTCAAAGCCAGAGGAAAACCTCTGGAAAATGTCTCGAACTGTAGGTTTATTTGCGCACCAGCTTCTATGGGAAACAGCACAATTAAAGTCACTTTGTATAAGTTTTACCTCTTTGCTCTGCTTTATAGGACATTAGCCCTTGAGTGGTGTTTTTTTAATCTTCTTATTAAAACAGCAGATGGTTTTACAGTTCTGCAGCTGCGTGTTGTCCTTTAGTCTCTCTGGACAGGATCCAAGGACACCCCCAGTTTTGCCAGGCTGGAGTTTAAATAGCACAATTATCTCATCAGTTGGAGGAGAAGGTTTACTTAATCTGGCACTGGTTTTTGGTGAATTCCTCCTGAGTGAAACTGTAGGCAGACAGGAGGAAAAGACGGTGGAAATCTAGTCATCCAGCTGTGCCAGAAACAAATCTTTCTAATTACATCAGCTCACAAAGAGGAAGCAGGTTTTTCTTCTTCGCGTTCTGTTTATCTGCAGGAACCTGGAGCGGAGCGAGGCCACGTGGACGTTTTTGGATGTGAGAAAGGCCATTTAGTCCAAAATCAACAAGAGCACAGGAGTAATGACAAGAAGACTTCTGGGTTGGCAGATGTGTGTGTGTGTGTGTGTGTGTGTGTGTGGGGGGGGTGTTGGTGTGTTTGCTCGAGTTTGATGGAATCCATCATTTTTTCAGACGTACATGGAGAAAATAATTGAAAAATCAATGTTTGAGTTCCACGCCTCGCAGGCACCGCACTAACACATCCGAGTAGATGTGATGTGACGGTTTGTTGTGTAACCGAGCCCGGTGAGTCATGAGAGGGGGGGTGCAGTACCGAGATGGGTGGAGGAGGAGGAGGAGGCCTGAGGAAGGACTGGCGATGAGCGTCAGATCCGTGGGCAAAGTCGTCCTGGAGGACGAGGCTGGACGTTTTGGTTGTGGGCCTCGACTCGTCTCGACGCTGAAGCGAGGCGTGAAGAAATGTGAGCTTTGATGCAGACATGACTCTGGTCAGAAACAACATATGGCGGCAGAGCCACGTGCACACACACACACAGCTCGTGCACACACACACACACACACAGCTCACTACATCTGAGGGAACTGATGCAGATTGAAAGGAGGAGGGAAACAGACGGAGCAGACTGAAATAACAAATCCACTTTCCTCGCATCCATCGTACAGAACAGCCAGGCGTGCGCTTCAGCTCGCTTTAAACTGTACTCCCAACAAAACCGTGCACAATAAGTGCCAAACACAAAATTATACCTCCATTCTTTTTCTGTGCGTGTGTTTTGTGTGGCTGTCTTTATATTGACTTGGCCCACGTGCTGTTTGTTTTCAGAGAAGCGTAGGCCGTTCTGTTTGTGTGTGTGTGTGTGTGTGTGTGTGTGTGTGTGCTTGATATCCGGCTGGAACATGTGAGCTGAGCACACACACTTCCACACTCGTTGTCGTGCACGCCTGGATTCAGGCCGTGCCTCGGTGGCAGCGTTATCGTGCAAAGAGGCAAACAGCCAGAGTCTGATTTAATAAGCTGCCCGGGGAGTCGCAGTCGCAGGGAGGTGGGAACGCTCGATCAGCTGATAACCGTCCTCCCTGCAAGTCCATCTTGTTTCCTCTCCAGAACCGAGCCAAGAGAAGCCTCATGCGTTTCTGTTTGAACGTGCACGTGCGTGTGTGTGTGTAACAATCCCCTGCCGGCTGCTGCCCACGTGTCTGGAGGCTGCTTCGCTCTGGGTGTCAGACAGGCAGCAGAGGAGAGCACATGGCAAAGGCAGGCCCAGTCTCAACGCTAGGAGCATATGCTCAGAGCTTCAGTGTTTCTGACACACACACACACACACACACACTTCATCCACACAAACACACACTTTACGTCAGGGATACAGCTTCTGCCAAGCATTCTGACAGGATCCCCGTCTTCCTCTCTGTTCTGCGCTTCACAAGGACCACTCAACAGGACCGTCCGTTTTCACAGCAACTCTAAATAAAGACACGGCTACAATACAAACAGGAAACGTTCTCCAACGGACGTACAGCTCTGCAGTTTTAAGAAGGAATGCATGTCGCCCGCAGCTTTTTATACTGGAGTTAAAACTAAGGTCTACGGCCACATCCATTTTTAACTCAGCATTTTTTTTTTAGAGAGAGTCAGAGAGTCTTTATTGTCATTTGCACCGCATGTGGTACATGTGATGAAAACGAGATTATGTACACGGGGTCCCAGTTACATCCAACAACAAATGCAAGAGAAAAACAGTAATAACATCTAGAACTAACTAAGAAAAACATCAACTAGTAATACACTAAGCCTAATATAGTGGGAATAAACAGCAGCACGAACATGAGTTTGTATGAGCAGATGGTCACAGATGAACACAGATGAACACAGCAACAAGAAAACAGATCAGCATCAGCATGATGTGATATTTTGCAGTGTTTATTTTTTATTTTATTTTAATTTATTCATGAGTCTAACAGCCTCAGGGTAGAAGCTGTTCCTCAGTCTAGTGGTTCTACACTTGATGCTCCTCAACCTCCGTCCTGAGGGGAGTGGGGCAAAGAGTGAGTGTGCTGGATGAGTGAGGTCTTTCATGATGCAGGTGGCTCTTTTCCTGCATCTGGAGGTGTAAATGTCTGTGATGGTGGGGAGACTGACTCCAACAGACTTCTGTGCAGCCTTCACCACTCTCTGCAGAGCTTTCCTCTCTTCAACTGTGCAGCCTCCATGCCACACGTTGATGCTGGAGCACAGGATGCTCTCCACTGCACACCTGTAGAAGGAGGTGAGAACTGGGCTGCTCAGACCAGCTCGTCTCAGCCGTCTGAGGAAGTAGAGTCTCTGATGACCTTTCTTGATCAGGCTGGTGGTGTTGTTGCTCCAGCTGAGGTTATCATTCATGTGTACACCCAAGTATTTGTAGCTGGAGACCACTTCCACTGCAGACCCACCTATTTTCAGTGGGGCGTGGGTGTGTTTGTTCCTTCTGAAGTCCACAATCATCTCCTTTGTCTTCTTCACATTCATGTGAAGATTATTCTCTTTGCACCAGCTCTCCAGTGTTCCACCTCCTGTCTGTAGCTGGACTCATCATTGTTTGTGATGCATCCCACCACCGCTGTATCATCTGCAAACTTAACAATATGACAGCCTGGAAGTGTGGCTGTACAATCATATGTGAGCAGAGTGAACAGAAGGGGGCTCAGCACACATCCTTGAGGAGAGCCAGTGCTGAGGGTTATGGTGGAGGAGGAGAAGTTGTGGATCTTCACGGACTGTGGTCTGTCTGTTAAGAAGTCTAGTACCCAGTTACAAATAGAGGGGCTTAGTCCAAGTGTAGATAGTTTGTCTATCAGAGTTTGGGGGATCATGGTGTTGAAGGCAGATGTGAAGTCCACAAAGAGCAGACGCACGTATGAGTCTTTCTGATCCAGGTGGGTGAGAGCAGTGTGGACCACGGAAGAAATGGCGTCCTCTGTTGATCGGTTCTCACGGTATGCGTATTGATGAGGGTCCTCATTGATGTTGACGGTTGCCTTGATGTGGGACATGACCAGTTTCTCAAAACATTTAGCGACTATCGGGGTGAGGGCCACCGGTCTATAGTCATTCAGACCAGTCACTGTGGAGCTCTTTGGGACTGGGATGATGGTCGCGGTCTTCAGGCAGGTGGGAACTAACTCCAGTGCAAGTGAGGTGGTGAAGATGTCTATAGTAATATAGTATAGTATAGTATAGATGTCTAAAGTACATATATATATATATATACATACATACATATATATATATATATATATACAAGCCCAAAACCAGAAAAGTTGGCACGTTGTGGAAATCGCAAATAAAAACAGAATACAATGACTTGCAAATCTTTTTCAACCTATATTCAATTGAACACACTGCAAAGACCACATACTTAACGTTCGAACTGGTAAACTTTGTTATTTTTTGCAATTATTAGCTCATTTGGAATTTGATGCCTGCAACATGTTTCAAAAAAGCTGGCACAAGTGACAAAGAAGACAGAGAAATTTGAGGAATGCTCATCAAACACTTATTTGGAATATCCCACAGGTGAACATGCAAATTGGGAACAGGTGGGTGCCATGATTGGGTATAAAAGCAGCTTCCTTGACATGCTCAGTCATCCACATAGAAGGATGGGGCGAGGGTCACCACTCTGTGAACAAATGCGTGGGCAAATTGTCGAACAGTTCAAGAACAACTTTTCTCAACGAGCTATTGCAAGGAATTTAGGAATTTCACCATCTACGGTCCGTAATATCATCAAAAGGTTCAGAGAATCTGGAGAAATCACTACACGTAAGGGGCAAGGCCGAAAACCAACATTGAATGCCCGTGACCTTCGATCCCTCAGGCGGTACTGCATCAAAAACCGACATCAGTGTGTAAAAGATATCACCACATGGGCTCAGGAATACTTCAGAAAACCACTGTCAGTAACTACAGTTCGTCGCTACATCTGTAAGTGCAAGTTAAAGCTCTACTATGCAAAGCAAAAGCCATTCATCAACAAGATCCAGAAACGCCGCCGGCTTTGCTGGGCCCGAGCTCATCTGAGATGGACTGATGCAAAGTGGAAAAGTGTTCTGTGGTCTGATGAGTCCACATTTCAAATTGTCTTTGGAAACTGTGGACGTCGTGTCTTACGGACCAAAGAGGAAAAGAACCATCAGGACTGTTATAGGCGCAAAGTTCAAAAGCCAGCATCTGTGATGGTATGGGGGTGCATTAGTGCCCAAGGCATGGGTAACTTACACATCTGTGAAGGCACCATTAATGCTGAAAGGTACATACAGGTTTTGGAGCAACATATGCTGCCATCCAAGCGACGTCTTTTTCATGGACGCCCCAGCTTATTTCAGCAAGACAATGCCAAGCCACATTCTGCACGTGTTACAACAGCGTGGCTTCGTAGCAAAAGAGTGCGGGTCCTCCCCTGGCCTGCCTGCAGTCCAGACCTGTCCCCCATTGAAAATGTGTGGCGCATTATGAAACGTAAAATACGACAACGGAGACCCCGGACTGTTGAACAACTTAAGCTGTACATCAAGCAAGAATGGGGAAGAATTCCACCTGAAAAGCTTCAAAAATTGGTCTCCTCAGTTCCCAAACGTTTACTGAGTGTTGTTAAAAGGAAAGGCGATGTAACACAGTGGTAAATATGTCCCTGTGCCAACTTTTTTGCAATGTGTTGCTGCCATTGAATTCTAAGTTAATGGTTATTTGCAAAACAAAATAAAGTTTCTCCGTTCGAACATTAAATATATTGTCTTTGCATTCTATTCAGTTGAATATGGGTTGAAAAAGATTTGCAAGTCATTGTATTCTGTTTTTATTTGCGATTTGCACAACGTGCCAACTTTTCTGGTTTTGGGCTTGTATATACATACATATATATATATATATATATATATATATATACATATATATATAATATATATATATATATAATACATATATATACATACATATATATATACATACATATATATATATACATATATATATATACATACATATATATATACATATATATATATACATATATATATATACATA
>JBBPBX010000793.1:60496-73806 GCA_038048925.1 Garcialebias charrua | reverse complement strand
TACATATATACATATATATATACATACATACATACATACATACATACATACATACATACATAATAACATACATACATACATACATACATACATACATACATACATACATACATACATACATACATACATACATACATACATACATACATACATACATACATACATACATACATACATACATACATACATACATACATACATACATACATACATACATACATACATACATACATACATACATACATACATACATACATACATACATACATACATACATACATACATACATACATACATACATACATACATACATACATACATACATACATACATACATACATACATACATACATACATACATACATACATACATACATACATACATACATACATACATACATACATACATACATACATACATACATACATACATACATACATACATACATACATATATACATATATATATATATATATAATACATATATATATATATATATATATATATATATATACATATATATATATATATATACATATATATATATATATATATAATATATATATATATATACATATATATATATATATATATATATACATACAGTATATTGATTTTGGGGCTTTTAGAATCGATTCTGAATCACCAGGACTAAGAATATAGATTCTATTTTAAAAAAATTGCTTTTTTTTCCTGCACCCCTAGTGACTAGTGCATCTAATTTAAATGCTAAACAAATAGTAGAAGCAAAGGTTGAGTGAACGTGCACGAGCAGCTCATTCAGGTGGGAACAGGTGGTTTTCAGGTGAAGGCAGATGCATGGTTAGTGCATAATTCATGATGGGGGAGGGCCATGCACCTGCTGGGCTGCTCACATTATTAGCAGGGGTAAACATAGTTTAATTTAATCTTTAACTTGGGGGAAAAGCCATTTAGTAGATAAGTATGTGTTTTGTGCAGTTTTGTCACATGCACAGTCGTGCACGGTAAAAATGTGCAGTGGAATAATTGAGACCACATCCACAAATCATCTGAGCACTCGTGGATTTATAGTTTCAATAAGCTGCGGTCGTGGACTCTGGTCCACAGCAGGGACGTGTGATGTGGGGTGGGGGGGGTGCACCCTGCAGCGGGGGGGACGTGTGATGTGGGGGGGTGCACCCTGCAGCGGGGGCTTCTCGTCTCAGAGTCACTTTTAGCACAACTCTCTGACAGAACACTCCGACGCCCTGTTCTTCACGCAGCTGTCACAGAAACTTCCCGCCGTTCGTTTGGTGAAGACGAGAACAAACCCAGCAGAACATAAATTATGAATTATGAATTTAATTTATGAAAGACGTACCTTCTTCTCTCCCTCCTTCGAGGTCCCGTCCACCTTCCCTTCTCGTTTCTTCTCCTTCACGCTCCTGCGGGCTCCGGTGCGTTCCCGCTCACCGAACAGTTTCTTAGTCCACTCGTCTTTGTGCGCGGCCAGCCGGTGAGCGTGGGGCTGTGCAGGAGGAGGCTGGCTCCCACCGGGCTTTTGCAAGTGGTCCCCAGGGGCCAAGGGGGCCCGGTAACGGTCGGCCGGGATCTTATTCATGGGCGGGGGCAGAGTGCTGCAGTTGGCTGAAGACCAGCCGTCGGTGGACTCGGCGTAGGACTCCTGGTCGCTGCTCACACCTTGGAGGTGGTGCTGCTGCTGACGCCAGTCTCTCAGCACATGGACGGGCAGCCACCGCTGCGGCTCCGCCCCTGCCGCTCCTCCAGCCCCTCTCCTTTCTCCTCCCCCAGAAGCTCCTCCCAGCAGCGCTGACGAGTAGTGGTGAGGGTGGAGCCCTCGTGAAAGCCTGCCGGGGACGTCGGGGTGAGCCGAGGGGAGAGGGTGAGGGAGGTCAGCGAGCTGTGGATCGTGGAGGTAGTGGCCGTTTCTCAGCATCGGAGGAGGCGGAGGAAGAGGAGGAGCGGCTCCTGGTGTGGGGCTCCACGCCTGCTGGGACGAAGGCGGGCTGTCCCAGTGCCGCGCCCCGGGTGTGTGGTTGTGACTGGGAGGACCACCGAGGTCGACCAAAAGCACTCTGTTGCTCTTCTCTTCAGGCAGAAAGTTGCCGATCCCACTGTCGCTGTTGCTGCTGGTGCTGTGGTTCTGCTGGGCGTCGTTGTCCGGGTCGTGAAAAGCTCGCGCCCGAACCCCCTCGATGTTGTCGCCCATGTCCCGGTAGAGGACAGACACAAACTGGAGGAGAGGCTGAGAGCTGAGGGGGAACTCCAGGCAGCCTCCCGTGTCTGGGTCAGGGGTGCACTCGAAACCGAACCTCCTGGCTACTCCTGAATGGACCTGAGGATGAAACGACCACAGCTGATGAAAGAGTTACTGACACCCCAACAAAACTAACCTCACAGAACACTGGGAAAACGTCTGAGTGTCAAACTGTAGTTTACTTTTACCTAAAATATTGATAAATGCAGTGGTCCCTCGTTTATCGCGGGGGAGCCATACCCTGAAGTGAAAAACCGCCAAGTAGGAATAGTACTAGCAGTAGTATAAACCAGATTCCAAAAAGTTGGGACACTAAACAAATTGTGAATAAAAACTGAATGCAATGATGTGGAGGTGCCAACATCTAATGTTTTATTCAGAATAGAACACAAATCACAGATCAAAAGTTTAAACTGAGAGAATGTATCATTTTAAGGGAAAAATATGTTGTTTCAAAATTTCATGGCGTCAACAAATCCCAAAAAAGTTGGGACAAGTCCATTTTTACCACTGTGTGTCATCCCCCCTTCTTCTTACAACACTCAACAGACGTCTGGGGACAGAGGAGACCAGTTTCTCAAGTTTAGAAATAGGAATGCTCTACATTCATGTCTAATACAGGCCTCTAACTGTTCAATCGTCTTGGGCCTTCTTTGTTGCACCTTCCTCTTTATGATGCACCAAATGTTCTCTATAGGTGAAAGATCTGGACTGCAGGCTGGACATTTCAGTACCGGATCCTTCTCCTACGTAGCCATGATGTTGTGATTGCTGCAGAATGTGGTCTGGCATTATCTTGTTGAAAAATGCAGGGTCTTCCCTGAAAGAGATGACGTCTAGATGGAGCATATGTTGTTCTAGAACCTGAACATAGTTCTCTGCATTAATGGTGCCTTTCCAGACATGCAAGCTGCCCATGCCACAAGCGCTCATGCAACCCCATACCATCAGTGATGCAGGCTTCTGAACGGAGCGTTGATAACAACTTGGGCTATCCTTGTCCTCTCTGGTCCGGATGACATGGCGTCCCAGTGTTCCATAAAGAACTTCAAATCGTGACTCATCTGACACAGAACAGTCTTCCATTTTGCCACACTCCATTTTAAATGACCCCTGGCCCAGTGCAAACGTCTGAGCTTGTGGAGCTTGCTTAGAAATGGCTTCCTCTTTGCACTGTAGAGTTTCAGCTGGCAACGACGGATGGCACGGTGGATTGTGTTCACTGACAATGCTTTCTGGAAGTATTCCTGAGCCCATTCTGTTATTTCCTGGGCAGCCGTGGTGTAGTGGTAATGGCAGTCGTCTCCCGATCGGAAAGTTGGCGGTTCGACTCCCGGGACCCGCACCATGTGTCGTTGTGTCCTTGGGCAAGACACTTAACCCTGAGTTGCTCCCGGTAGGACTGGAAAGCACCTTGCATGGTAGTCTGCCGCCACCGGTTTATGAATGTGTGTAGCATTCAATATATGTGTAGCACTTTGAGATTTTCAGTAATGAAAAGTGCGTTATAAATTGAATTAATTATTATAATTATTATTATTTCCTTGACAGTGGGATTCCTGTTTGAGGTGCAGTGACGTTTAAGGGCCAAGAGATCACGAGTATCCAGTAGAGTTTTACGGCCTTGACCCTTACGCACAGTGATTGTTCCAGATTCTCTGAATCTTTTGATGATGTTATGCACAGTTGATGATAACTAAACAGCAACAAAACAGAAATCATTCTTGTTGGTAAAACTCTATTTCAAAATCAGAACATCTTCTCGTCCCCCTTAACAACTCTCTGCTATCCCCCTCCCCTCAGGTCAAGAGTCTCGTGTCATCCTCGACACCACTCTCTCCTTCACTTCACACATCAACAATATTACTCGGTCTGCCTATTTCCACCTCCGTAATATTAACCGTCTCCGTCCTTCTCTCACACCCCGCTCCACAGCCATCCTGGTGCACAGTCTTGTGACTTCCCGTATCGATTACTGCAACTCCCTTCTCTACGGCCTCCCCAACAAATCTCTCCACAAGTTACAGATGGTCCAGAACTCAGCTGCCCGTGTCATCACTCAAACCTCCTACTATAACCACATCACTCCTGTCCTGCAGCAGCTCCACTGGCTCCCGGTTAAATCACGCATCATCTTCAAAATTCTACTCCTCACGTTCAAATCTATCCACAACCTTGCCCCTCCTTATCTATCTGACCTCCTACAAATCTCCATCCCATCACGCTCTCTCAGATCCTCCTCTTCGCTACATCTCCATGTACCCTCTGCCCGCCTCTCCACCATGGGGAGCAGGGCCTTCACCTGCTCTGCCCCTCACCTCTGGAACGCTCTACCACCAGACCTTCGAAACACCACCTCCCTTTCTCTGTTCAAGACAGCCCTGAAAACACATCTCTTTAGACTAGCTTATCATTAAAGGACAACACCCACCATGTTTTCAAATTGTATCGCCATTAATATTTATTAGTTTATTTAAAAATAATACAGGAGCGTTTATTTATATTGTAGAGAAATAACGCTAAATGTGTTATTTCATGATTTACAGCAGATTTTAGCAGAAGCTCCAGGAAAAATCTGCTCCTCTCCATATATGGGCATTCACATGGGCATTCAGAGAGTCTTTATTGTCATTTGCACCGCATGTGGTACATGTGATGAAAACGAGATTATGTACACGGGGTCCCAGTTACATCCAACAACAAATGCAAGAGAAAAACAGTAATAACATCTAGAATTAACTAAGAGAAACATCAACTAGTAATACACTAAGCCCTAATGTAGTAGAAAAACATCATTATAAACAGCAGCACGAACATGAGTCTGTATGAGCAGATGGTCACAGATGAACACAGCAACAAGAAAACAGATCAGCATCAGCATGATGTGATATTTTGCAATGTTTATTCTCATTATTTATTTATTCATGAGTCCAACAGCCTCAGGGCACTAAAGTGACCGCCTTGGAGTTACAGGCGGAGTTATAATAAGCATTCATCAACTTCCATGACCGCTGCTCTGAGCGAGGAAAAAAAAAAGCGAAGCATTTTTAAATATTCCCTAAAGCTGCCTGTTGATTAATCCTGCTGTCGCTCACTGATGTCTATCATATTCTGAGCGAGCATCCACGTGGTCATACTAGTTTAATTTGCTTGATCGCGACAAATTCATTCATTTCCGCATCGGCTTTTTATTCTCTCCCCCCGTGACCAGACAGGTCGGGAGTACAGAAAGGCAGCCGCGCAGCGGAGCTCTGCACGTGTGCTCCCCCGTGCTCCCCGCAACAAGGCTGGGACGGAGCAGAGCCCTGACACGCATTCGGAACTTCAAAGGTGACCAGCAGAACGGGGAGCCAGGGAGAAGACGCGCGCGGCTCGCTCCTCTGGGCAGAATGAGAGCAGCAACGGTCCGCAGCGGTGTTATAAAATAAATAATAAATAAAATCAGAGCGCTGGTCCATATGTACACACAAATGCACCAGGAAATATGCAGTTTTATCTCCCACTCTCATAAACCTCCATGGAAACTCACTCCTGCCTTCTGCCTTCTGGGTAGAGACGTAACTGAAGTCACATGACACTTCGGGACTCTTCGGCCGAGTTTCCGGATTCATTCGGCACTGGGTTGTTGTTTTTTTGTTTTTTTTTTAACCCTCTCCTGGCCCAAATGCAAAAATGAAAATAGACATCATATTAAATTACAGTAATTGTCCTATATGGTGAATTGTTACTGCCATGGTGGGTGTTGTCCTTTAACTTCACTAAATGTATTTTATTATTTTGCATTTTATAATCTTTATGTATTTTATATTTCAATTTGTCACAGATAATGTTTGCACTGTATTGGTTTGTTAAGTGTCCTTGGGTGTCCTGAAAGGCGCTTTTAAATAAAATGATTATTATTATTATTATTATTATTATTATCAATTTACAGATACTGAACTAAACTTTGGAGTGGCAGTAGCTGACAGTCATTCACAACACATCTGTCATTAACAGATCCCGTGACAATATCTCATGACACCAAGGATAATAAAGCTGCAATTTCTCCACATTAATAAAAAAAGCAACCCTGGTGTGAAAGGTGACGTGCATTTTTTATGGAATGCAAGGCTTTCATCACGGTTTTATTTATGAAGTTCTGCCAGAAAGTGGGGCATTTTCAGCAATTTTTGTATTTATTTTTTTTTGTATCCGAAAGCGAGCCAAAGGGGTTCTTGATTAAATGGAATTTGGTGAGAATTGTTTTGGCCTATAATTTCCAATCTTCATAAATAAAATGCTAAGCTACATTACCGGTATATTGAACTCAGGATAAATTCATTCATTCATTCATTCAACCTTTATTTAGTCAGGTAAATCTTTTGAACCTGTGTATTTTTATTTATTTATTAATTTATTTATTTATTTTATTTTTATTTAATACATTTATTTGAACCTGTGTATTTATCAAATATTTCTAATAAAGTGTAAAAATCCATAAATACATCTCTTCGCTGTAAAAATCGCATCTATTATGCGTCACCGCGGACACGTCGCGGTTGTAAAGATAAATGTATTAAATGTAATACAACTTTCTTGTTAGTGTTCACGAAAACAAAATTCCTTGAGTTTTCCCTCATTTTTCTTTAAATACACATATTTTTCGCCCTATAAGTCGCAGGGGGGGAGGGGAGGGGGGTTGCATAATTTGCATGCCTTGTAACTTATGTCATAGTACCATACTTTTTGGCCTATAAGTCACAGTTTTTTGCCTAATTTGCATGTCTTGCGACTTATGCGGCAAAGCAACATATTTATGGATTTTTTCCCATATTTTTAGACCAATTTTTGGCTCAGATATGACCGTTTACATTCATTCTGACGGAAAAAACGGAGCAGTAACACTTTCGGCCGCTAGAGTCCACCGAGCGTTCCCAGCTCATGTGTCCGACAGCAGCATCCTCTGCTCGGACTCACTCTGTCGCAGCACGGCCTCCTGCTCTCTGGAAGTCTGAACTACTGTTACCTCAGGAGTTGGCAGAACTCTTCACCAGCGACACAAAGGATGAAGAATTCAACGGGTTTGAATAAAAATAAATAAATCAATAGGTGTTTCTGTCATCATTATGGGCAGGTGAGCGTGTAGTAATTTTAAAGCTGCTTTATTTCGTCGGCTTCATGTTGCCATGTTTTAACCGTCAAAGTGCATTTATTAAGAAAAGTTCAGCTGAGACACACTGTTACTATAATGTCAGCAAACAAATATATTTTTTAAGGTGTTTATCTTGTTAAATTTTAAAGACATGCAGCGTTTCCACTAGATGCGGTGCACGCTTGACATAGCAAAACTACTTTTTAAATCCAGCTGATTTGACCATTGTTAATTTATTAAGGAAAAGTTCAGCTGAGACACATCTTTGCTATAATTTTCAGCAAACAAATAATTGTTTTTAAGTTTTAATCTTGCTAAAGTCCTTCCGTGCACGCTCCTGTGGCCATTTGGCAGCCAATTCATTTTTGGCAAAACACCGGCCCACATTTCCGGGTTGTCAGCAGTGACGCATAATAGATGCGACGTATACGGCGGTGCGACACGTTTATGGATTTTTCCACTTTATTGGACATAATTGGAACTGATGCGACGAGTACGGCGGAAAGTACGGTAACATATTTATAGATTTTTCCCATATATATAAACCAATTTTTGACTGAAATATGACCGTTGTCAGTCATTCTGACTGAAAATATTGAACACTACCATTTTCAGCTGCTAGATGGAACTCGAGAAGTATGGCATGTCGTTGTGTCATGTAAAAGGTAAAAGTGGCTATTAATGACACAATCAGCTTGCCATGGTCCGTCATCTTCGTCCAGCTCACATGGAGAAACCGTCAAATCAGCTTCATTTTGTCACCCCGGTGAAATGAAGATGATTTGACCAATGAAATGAATTTATTAAGTAAAAATTCAACAGACACACCTTTGCTATAAAGTCGATCAAACAAATAATTGTTAATCTTGTTCAATTCTTGTTAAAGTCCTCCCGTGCATGCTCCCGCGGACACCATTTGGCAGCCCATCGATTTTTGGCACAACACCGGCCCACATTTCCGGGTTGTCAGCGGTGATTCGCAACAACCGCGACGTGTCCGCGGTGACGCATAATAGATGCGATTTTTACAGCGAAGAGATGTATTTATGGATTTTTACACTTTATTAGAAATATTTGGACTGATGCGACTTGTAGGGCGGTGCAACGTTTACGGTGGAAAATACGGTAAATCCTGAAATTCCAGGAGATACTTCAGACCAGATCACCTGCTCCACAATCCAGGTAGAGGAATCTAACAAGGCTGAGTCAGGTCTTCTGTCCAGAGGACCCAAAACATTCAGAACTTAGCGCCATAGGTGGCGGGCAGTAGGGCTTTAACAGACTACTCGAGTAATCGACACATCGATTACTTGGACCTCTGTCGAGTTTTTTTATTTCACGTCGAGTATTCGTAGTGACATCATCACATCGCAGTTAAAGAACAGAAAATTAATCAACTTCCTGTTTGGAGCGCGTTGCGAACCAGTGTTACACCATATTCTGTGACCCACATCCACCCATATTGTGACCGTAGGGGGCAGTGTTGCATGAACTGTTGCAGGTAACAGAATGTGGTGTAACACCAGGTCCAATCGACCGAACCAGAACCAGCTTCCTCTGACCTTGTTTCACAAATAAAAGGCAAAAAATATTAATCTCTAAACCTATAAAAACCTAGCCTGGCCCTCGCCTTCCTGCACAGCTCCGCTCAATTCTCATTTCCCTTCACTGCACAGTCTGGGACTTCTCCCATAGACAACGATTTCTCCGGCCGATTTTTGACCGGACCAATCAGAGAACAGAAGGCGGAGTTTTTGGCCCCTAACCTACGCCCCCACCTGTCCCAGCGCAGCCAGCGAGCATTCGCATGTTCTCATTCAAAGCGATGTAAAGCGATGCACTGTTTTCTATGTGACACAAATGTATTAAATTCCCCTTCTTAATCCCTTATCTGGAATTTTCTTTTGTTTTTTTGCCAAAAGTCAAGTGATCGCTCGCTCCCTCCTCCTCCTCTCCCTCCGCTGATGAGGAAACGTCTCAGGTTGTCACGAAAGAATTAAACTAGGGTTTTACGTTGCCGCCCGAGTCCCATCAGATTTCCTGGTCTTCTGGTGTGTTGGACCAGCGATCCATGGTTTTATTTTATTTTATTAGAACGTTTTATTAACATATAAACACAGAATATGCAAAGGCAGCGAGAGAAAATTCAGCAGGAGGCGGAGCTGAAGTCAAGTTCAGAAGACCACGGGGGAGTGCGCAGCCAACGAGCATTCGCATGTTCTCATTCAAAGCGATGCAGGACTGTTTTATATGTGACACAAATGTATTAATTTCCCCTTCTTAATCCCTTATCTGGAGTTTTCTTTTCTTTTTTGCCAAAAGTAAGTGATCATCGCTCCCTCCTCCTCCTCCTCTCCCTCCGCTGAGTGAAATGAACAAGGAAATGACTGAGGTTGTCACGAGAGAATTAAACTCGGTTTTACGTTGCTGCCCGAGTCCCATCAGATTTCCTGGTCTTCTGGTGTGTTGGACCAGCGATCCATGGTTTTATTTTATTTTATTAGAACGTTTTATTAACATATAAACACAGAATATGCAAAGGCAGCGAGAGAAAATTCAGCAGGAGGCGGAGCTGTTGGACCACGGGGGAGCAGCCATCAGCAGAGACCACGCCTCCAGCAAGAATCGGTTCTCAATGGAGAAAGTCCAGACCCTAGTCCGAAGCGAAGTGAAGGACAAGGGTCTGGTTTTAACCAGGCTAATAAAAACCTATTAACATATTAATCTCTAAAACTAAACCTAATGCGCAGCACCACAGGCGGTGGTCGACCGCCCCACTGTTTTTAGTTTCATTTTTGACATGCCACACATTTTTTTCACTTTTGCAGCTTAATAATAATAACTAACAGTTTTGGTTTTCCTCTGACTTATTTGCTGTAAGATAAATGGTAGGAGCCTAAAATATGCTCTCAATGTTTTGTTGGTCTTTTTTTGTAAATAACAAATTACTTTTTTTTTGTTGCGGTTTTAATTACCGTAGTTAATTATTTTTTGCATATTGAGATCCTACGACATCATCAACTACTCGAGCTCTACTCGAGTATTATTATGTTAATGTCGAGTTTTAAAATTATGTACTCGGGCAGTCACATTCAGAGATAACGTAAGAACACTGCAGAATCCAGTACACAGCAATCATTCCTAATAATTAATTAATTCTACTGTATAATATCAGCAACTGTAGCAGAACATGAGCTCAATGATGACACCAGTATTTATACATGAACGTGTCAAAATCTCAGAAAGATCTTCTTTTAATCAGCTGATCTGAGTTTTCCTGTCTGGAATATGTGAAAGTCATTCTCCAAGTTTACACAGATTTCCAGAGTCTCTGGGTGAATCCTGCTATAAATCCAATTTTAGCACAATGTGTAGTGACTGTTCCTCATGTCTACCGCCATGTTTTTTACCTGGTGGTGACAAAGCTCCGGATCCACGATGAACACGTGGCACGAAGTCCTCAAACCCGCTTCCTCGTCTCGTCCGTCGCTGAAGTGACGGTCATCGTCGTCGTCCGAGGCTTGCATGGTGACCAGCCCGAAGAACCGCCGGTCGTCTGGACAACAGGCGCTGAAGGCCAGCTTCTCTGCAGGGTAAGTGGCCAAGACGTGACCCCTGTCGCTGCACAGGCGCACGCTGTCGTGCATGACCTGGACGGAGATAATTAATGCACGTTTATCACCTGCAGCCCGGGAGACTGGTGAACAGACGGGCTTCGTGCTGCACAATGACCACGTTTATAGAAGCAACAGAAAAACTGATGTTCACGCTCCATTTCTGGTAGATGGAACTGAGATTTGTAGAGTTAGTGAGGTGAAATTTTTGGGTGTTATTATTGATGAGAAATTAACATGGAAACCTCACATAAACAATTTGAGAACAAAAATATCTAGATTGATAGCAGTTCTATATAAAGTAAGAGAGTTATTCCCTGTTAAAGCAATGGCCCTCATGCACGAAACAGTTCGTATTCTTATCCTAAATGTCTCCTACTTTTGTTCGTACGAAGTGTTCGTACGAACATGCCACGTCAGATCCAACAAACTCTTCTATCCACAGGAAAAGCGTGTAAACGGGCTGCTTAAAGTTGATGAATCTCACCTGTTCTAAACAGCTGCGCGTGCACGCGTGAGCTTATTTACATGATTCCCACCCCTCAAAACGCCATATAAGGCTACGTTTCCTGCCTCAGAGGCAGAACGTGTACGTTCATAAAATGACAGCGAAAAGTAAAAAAGAAGAACTCTACCGGTGCGGAGGATGAAGTTCTGTGGTCTCTGAGGACAAGAAAAGAAAATCTGTCCTTATTAGCAGCGTCACTCATGGAAGTAAATGACCAGCTAAAACCAAAGAAAGTTTGTTTATAATAAATGTGGACCTCGAAACATGCATGCGTACTGGTGGCTTACTGGTTAAAGCATTGCACTGTTAGCTGTTCCTAACCTTTTTTCTACACCTCGTGGGATCGAGTCCCACAAGGTATGATTCTTTTTTTTTCCTTCTTACTTTAGATTATTTATTCATTCCAAATTAAAAAGGCTTTATGCTTTATTTCTTGTTGTATTGTAAATAGTTTTCTTGTGTTTTTTAAATCTGGAATGAATTAAAAAAAAAAAAAAAACGTTGTCCTCCCACGGGAGGCGATCCCATGACCTTCGGAACTGCGACGCAGTGCTCTACTGACTGAGCCACATCAGAGCTATGACAGCAGCTGGAGGAAGTCTGTGTAAAGTCTGGCTTACCGAAGTCTGCGATACCGCGGCAAATTAAACTTAAATTAATTCATGGTTTAAGTTGATTTCAGTTTGAGATCTTCATATTAATATTGTAGTGTTAGAAAACGGCATTGATAACAAATTGATTTTCATTTAAATACTTTAATCCGTTAGTCATTATTACATTTAAAATTATAATTCGACTTCAAACAGAACCTATTGTCAAAAACAATTGTGGTGCGTGACTTTTTTAAACTCTAAACATTTCCTAAATAACGAAATATGAAGTTATTTGTGGAGTAATGCTGTCTGGATGACAGCAGACGGACCGCTCGTAAAATATACGACAGGTCCGGACCACACGTAGATTTTGTTCGTATCTGAAAAAAATCGTAGGATACGTGAACATTGTTGAATGCCACATATGCTCCTAAATCACTCGTAAGCACAGTTTAAGCACAAATCTGTGCGTACGAACGGTTCATGAATGAGGGCCAATGTTTATGTTGTATAATGCAATAGTTGTTCCTTATTTGGTTTACTGTATTGAAATCTGGGGTAAAGTGTGTAAAACTATAACTAATCCTTTGTTCATTTTACAGAAAAGAGCTGTACAAATTATTATGAAAAAAAACTATAGATATCCATTGCCTACTTTATTTTATCAACTGAAAATTTTGAAGTTCTATAATTTGGTTAATTATAACATTTTGTTGCTTATGTATAAGGCACATAAAGGCATGTTGCCCGTTAATATTCAAACGAAGTTTGTTAAAAGAGAGAGTGTATATTTTCTTAAAGGAATTGAGATGTTTGTGAAGCCTTATTTTAGTACTAATTTGAGGGAACGATCCACAATAATTCAGGGAATAGGATTGTGGAATGGTTTGGAAGATACTGTTAAGAATGCCAGATCACTGTGTACATTTAAGAGACTGATAAAGACGAGTTTCTTGGAAGAATATGGGAATCGTTAATACATATCTACTTAAGTTGTTGTCTGATTTGATTTAGATGTTTGAGTTTTTATGTTTTTAATTTAGCTAGATTGTTATTGTCTTTGTGAATTGCATTTTAATTTAAAATTTGTAAAAATATTTTGATTTACATTAGAATTAAGTAAAAAGGGCAGTTTTCATAAGACTAGTTCTTCTTCTGCCACCTTTCATTTTATTTTATTTACATTTTTTTAATGTATTGTGTATGTATATATATATATATATA
>JBBPBX010000793.1:15305-35840 GCA_038048925.1 Garcialebias charrua | reverse complement strand
AAAGCTCTCCTCGGCATGCCCTCCCTGAGGGCCTCAGCCTGTTTACGCCTCTGTTCCAGCCTGGTCTGAATCCGATCCAGGGCTCCCCGAAGAGTCCTGTCGGCTCTATCGAGTGGTGCAGAAAAGGGACCCGCTGACCTTCCGGAAGGTCCGTCAGGGTCATCCACAAATGACGCTGGGCAATGACCACCTCAGCCATACATCTGCCTTGTGCAATGGCAGCTGTCCTCATCATGTGGAGCACAAATTCCGTGGCCCTTTTGCTTCTTCTAGTACCTCAGTGGCAGCCTGCTTGTCTGTCGTCACCTGGAGCTCCTGTAGCTTCTCTGCCAGGTACGCTTGCATCATGGCGGATGCGTCCATCGCGCGTGCCGCGAGGCCCTGAGCCCTGTAACACTTCTCGAGCTGTTCAGCTGAGGCTCGACAGGCTTTACTGAGCAGAGTTGGTTTTGTTCCAGAAGATCTGTGGGCCAGGTGAGACGCAAGCGTGTCCTCCATTTGTGGCACGTTGGTTATTCCTGCCGTCTCCATTCCAGCCATGTCTAGGAACTATGAGAGCGGGAGCAGCATTGGAGCTCTGGGTTCAGCCCAGGTGCGAGTCAGCTCTGTGAGGAAATCCGGGAAGATGGGCATCCTGTGCCTTGTTGTGGATTGTTGTTTGGCATAAAAATAATTCCCTGCCAACCTCGTGACCTGTTGACGAGGTAGAGGTTCTGGCCATGGGATCTGTAGCGCGTCCGCCGCTCTGCGGCACAAGTCAAACAGAGCGGGGATCGAGGTGTCGGTCTCCGGCAGGACCGGCACCGGATTCTCGATGAAAACGATCATTAAATACGCAATTAAAAAAACGGTCAATTTCTTTATCCCCCTACTAAAAATGAACTATTCCATCTTGACATCTTCCGGGTTAGAGGTGAACTCAGGGGCCAATTCTGTGGCTAGCTGGTTGGTTGCTGGGTTACTAATGGATAAATCCGTAGAGAACCACGCTGTTTCAAGCCAAATTAACGTGGCCGGAAGATTTTATTGAGTGTTTTGTGTCGACCATTTGACGGTGAGTCGTTATTTTTATGTATTTTAGTTACTTTTCATTAAATCTGTTGACTACCTATAGATGCTAACAACTCTGTGTCCAGCTGGTTGGTTGTGCTTGTTACATATCCTGAGGAAGCTGCCAATGCTGACACCTTTTAGTTCTTATGTATGTTGACTGCAGTCATGCTTTTGTGTGGTTAATTAGTCTGATTGTGATCAGGCTTGTGTGTGTTCAGCCAGGAACACCTGAGAGCCACGCCTATATATACTTCAAGTTGACTGTGCTTGAATGCGGAGTGTTGTGAGCTCAGAGGAGGTTGCTTTTGCTGAGCTGTTTGAGTACTGTATGGTACTGTGTGGGGGTGTTCTCCGCCCACCCCTGTCTTGAAGTCTGATCTTCTGTTTAGAAGGTTCTTGGTGAGTAACTACTAGCTCATGTTTGGTCTTGACTGCTAGATGCACTTAAAGAGTGGCTACTAGCTCATGTTTGGTCTTGACTGCTAGTTGCATTTGTGTCAGCTCATTTGTTTGTGGAGTTTGACTGTGCTTGATGCACTTAGGAATGTTTGCTCATCTTTTGACTTTTGTTGTGCTTAGTGCACTGGGTAGCTGAAGGTTGCATTACTGACATTTGGATCTTGCTCTAAAGAGGGAGGCTGACCTGTGTGGTTAGGTTAAGTTGGTTTACCAGGAGGTTGTGTGGATGGTCCAGAGGTGACCAGCTGTTTGGAGCTTTTTGAGCTGTTTGGAGCTTGGAGCTGTTTGGAGTTTTTGTTGGTTTGCCTAATGACAGAGTGAGATCGGTAGTCCAGTTATATCGTTTTTCTTTTACCCCTAGGGTCCCCTTTTGGTCAGGTAGTCCGTCTCCAGACAGGCTGCGACGGCCCTGTTTTTATGGGTTGGGCCGACGCTGGGGACGTTATATTCTTTTTGGCTGACTCACTCTTGTCCACCATTTATTTGTACTTTTGTCTGTCTATTTTTGCTCCCTTTTTGTTGCCCTGTGCCAGAAGACGGTGCACTCCGCACCTGGAGGGAGGAGTCGGGCAGTTTTCAATAAAGCTTTTTATTTTTACATTCTGCCTTCTTGTGTCCTTTGTCCATTTAATGTGTTCGGCCTGAGCCAGCCGTAACATATTTTGGGCGCCTCGTCCGGGATCTTGAATCCTTTTTGACTCCTTGTCTGGATCTTGGATCCTTCTTCTCCTTTTGCTCCTTGTCTGGATCTTGAATCCTTTTTTACTCCTTGTCTGGATCTTGAATCCTTTTTTGCTCCTTGTCTGGATCTTGAATCCTTTTGAGCCCTTGTCTGCATTCTTTTGCTCATTTTTTGAGTCCTTGTATGGATTTTTGAGACATTGTCTGCATTTTTGAGCCCGCGTTTGGATCTTTGAGCTGTTGTGTTCCTTGTTGGGTTAATTAACTAAACCTGCTGGTTGTTTGACTCGTAGGCGGGTCCAGCGCTGTGCATGTTTGTGGAAGTCTGGTTTTGAGCAGACATTGAGTTTGTTGTGCTTAAAATATTGAGAGTGTTGTGAAGTCTTTTGAAGCCAAGTGTTTTTTGACCGCAGTTAAATAATTGCTCCTTTTTTACATTTGGTGTGTGTTGACAGCTGTGTGCTGTAGTTTGCACTCTCTCTGGAGCTGACAGGACCAGCTCCTGGTTGCTGATTGAGCTGAAACACGCAGCTGTGTGTGTGTGTGTTTTTGGATTGTGCTGCGTTCAAATGCAGCTGTGATTTTGCTGTTGTTTACAGTGAAAGTCTTTAGAAGAGGGGTACAGCTTAAAAGCTGTTTGTTGGCATCATGGCGTTTAATTTGAAGAGATTTCTTGAACAGCCCACGTTTGATGTCTATATGAACTGCACGAGAGAGCAGATGTTGAATATAGCAAAACATTTTAAGATTGACACTAGAGAATACGAACGTGATGGTTGGTTTGAGGGTGGACTGCTGACTGAATTAATTCAACTTGGGGTTGTTGTGATGCCTGATTATGGACATTCAAATGAAAATGAAGTTGCTTTAAGAAAAAAAGAGCTTGAAGAACAATTGAGGAAAGAAAAAGAGCTCATTTTACTGCAGCTTGAAACTGCCAAAAGGGAACTACAACTTAAACATCAAACTTTCTTAAAAGAACAAGAACTAGAACAACAAAGACGTAAAGCTGCTTTGGAGGAAAAGAAACGTCTTTGTGAACAAGAAGAATCAAGACTTTATGCCACTCTTGAAGAGGAGAAACGTCTTCTGGACCAAGAGTTGCAGAGAGAATTGAGAGAGCTCCATACTGCACAAAGGGAAGATCACCGTTTGTGTCCCATTGTGTGTCATCCAAAGGTGACACCAGAGCCTTGCATTCAAGCAAGTGTGCCTCTCTCACATCTACAGGAGATGGCGCCAGAAGAACATCGTCCAGAGGAGGAGAAAAATGAGGATGTCTATTTGGGTGACAGTTTCTTCTTTTTTCATGTAACTGAACTTGAAATTAAACATGAAAATGAATCTGACTTAATCCCAGTTAAAGATGGGGATCTTAAAAACTTTGAGCTGAAGGAACATTACATTGACCTGAGTGAATGTTTTTTATTTAGCTCTGAAGAAGAAGTCCCAGTGAGCTTAACTGAGGAGGATCCAGAAGAAACAATTCCACCCGTTTCATTGTTTTCTCTTTTAGCTCCTGCACAGAACTATGAAGGAGTTGTGAAAGATGATGTTGACTTGAGTGACAGTTTTCTATTGTTATTTAAAACTGAACAACTCTCATTTAATGATTCTGTGTCTAACGGTCTCTGTGCTTACAGTGCGGCTGAGAGCAGAGCTGTTGAAACTGACACAGGGATGCTGTCCAGAGCAGAAAATGAGGACAGATCCCCCCTGACTGTCAAGACACGTGTGTCAAGTTCTCTTGTTTCTTTGTGTTCCCTTTCAGCCACTGCAGACTGCAGACTGTTGCTGAATGATGTGGGACCATGGCCTCAAAAAGAAACTGGAAATGAGTCAGGAAATGACTTTATTAAGTCTGTGTGGTGTGCAACAGTGAACTCTTATGTTGACCATAATTCACTGTCTGACACTATTTCCTATATTTTCAGAATAACTGAAATCAGATCTGCTACAGTTGACCAGAAGGTGTCGCTACAGCTGAATGGAGAGAGTTGTCCAACACTGTCCAGTGCTGAGATGGAGGAGAACAGTTTCCCTCTGTTTGCTGAGAAATTACGACTCTCTTCGTCACTGACTGACCTCATCAGAAATGATGATGGCGTTTGTTATACAAAACAAATGCTTTTCAAATTAATGTCAGATCAGAGATGCCTTTTTGGTTTTAAAACATTTTAAGATAACATGATATTGATTATGTTAGCGGTTAGGCGGACTAGTTTTAATGATGTTTTTAGTCCGTTTGTCTGTTGTGACCGCTACATTGTTGCTCTCTAGGGTCCTATTTATTTTGCATGTGCGGATGTGAGATGTTTTCACCTGACATCCACATCACCCCCATACAAAACACTGGTGGTGGAGGTGTTACATATCCTGAGGAAGCTGCCAATGCTGACACCTTTTAGTTCTTATGTATGTTGACTGCAGTCATGCTTTTGTGTGGTTAATTAGTCTGATTGTGATCAGGCTTGTGTGTGTTCAGCCAGGAACACCTGAGAGCCACGCCTATATATACTTCAAGTTGACTGTGCTTGAATGCGGAGTGTTGTGAGCTCAGAGGAGGTTGCTTTTGCTGAGCTGTTTGAGTACTGTATGGTACTGTGTGGGGGTGTTCTCCGCCCACCCCTGTCTTGAAGTCTGATCTTCTGTTTAGAAGGTTCTTGGTGAGTAACTACTAGCTCATGTTTGGTCTTGACTGCTAGATGCACTTAAAGAGTGGCTACTAGCTCATGTTTGGTCTTGACTGCTAGTTGCATTTGTGTCAGCTCATTTGTTTGTGGAGTTTGACTGTGCTTGATGCACTTAGGAATGTTTGCTCATCTTTTGACTTTTGTTGTGCTTAGTGCACTGGGTAGCTGAAGGTTGCATTACTGACATTTGGATCTTGCTCTAAAGAGGGAGGCTGACCTGTGTGGTTAGGTTAAGTTGGTTTACCAGGAGGTTGTGTGGATGGTCCAGAGGTGACCAGCTGTTTGGAGCTTTTTGAGCTGTTTGGAGCTTGGAGCTGTTTGGAGTTTTTGTTGGTTTGCCTAATGACAGAGTGAGATCGGTAGTCCAGTTATATCGTTTTTCTTTTACCCCTAGGGTCCCCTTTTGGTCAGGTAGTCCGTCTCCAGACAGGCTGCGACGGCCCTGTTTTTATGGGTTGGGCCGACGCTGGGGACGTTATATTCTTTTTGGCTGACTCACTCTTGTCCACCATTTATTTGTACTTTTGTCTGTCTATTTTTGCTCCCTTTTTGTTGCCCTGTGCCAGAAGACGGTGCACTCCGCACCTGGAGGGAGGAGTCGGGCAGTTTTCAATAAAGCTTTTTATTTTTACATTCTGCCTTCTTGTGTCCTTTGTCCATTTAATGTGTTCGGCCTGAGCCAGCCGTAACAGTGCTAGGTTACAAATGGATAAATCTGCAGAGAACCCCGCTGTTTCAAGCCAAATTAACGTGGCCGGAGGATTTTATTGTGCGTTTTGTGTCAACCATTCAACGGTGACTCATTAGTTTTATGTATTTGGGTTACTTTTCATTAAATCTGTTGACTACCTATAGACGCTAACAACTCTGTGTCCAGCTGGTTGGTTGTGCTGGGTTACTAATGGATAAATCCGCAGAGAACCCCGCTGTTTCAAGCCAAATTAACGTGGCCGGAGTATTTTATTGTGTGTTTTGTGTCGACCATTCGACGGTGACTCATTAGTTTTATGTATTTGGGTTACTTTTATGTATAAATGCGGTGGCGACACACCCGTGTATTTGAGATTTAAAAGTGGTTTTAGGGATTAAAAGTTCATTCTATTTTTTGTTAATTTCGTGGCCGAATAGAATATATGTACGTAAAGTATTAAATAAATCCTTTGATTTTTGTAATTTCATCCTTTTAGGATCATTTTTGTTACTTTTCAGTTGGCAGTGTAGTGCAAATTTTGCATAACGCTGCCGGCTATATATAAATATATATATATATATATATATATATATATATATATATATATATATATATATATATATATATATATATATATATAATATATAAATATATAAATAGCGGATTAGATTAGCTTACCCTAATTTTCATAAGACATTTGTGCTTTTGAAATTGTGGACCTAAAAAAATTAATAAGCGTTTTAGAAATTGTGGAACTAATTTTTTAATTAGCGTTGCCCACCACTGAAGGCAGAGCACACCAAACATCATTGCATCTCAAAATGTGCAATATATTTGTTCATGTAAAAAAATAATAATAAACAAACATATTAAAAAAGTGTTTTGCAGATACTAAAATTTGAGTTTCTGTTTTATAGACCAAACCACCTTGGATGTGAACGTTTTATGCAAGTAAATTAACCAATTCACTGTATCATTCAACTCTTGCTCTTTAA
This sequence comes from Garcialebias charrua, assembly GCA_038048925.1. NCBI lineage: Eukaryota > Metazoa > Chordata > Actinopteri > Cyprinodontiformes > Rivulidae > Garcialebias > Garcialebias charrua. The sequence continues at coordinate 29,268 of JBBPBX010000793.1, read as the reverse complement.
GCTTCACATTTCACCTACATGGAGTACCACAGGGGGGGAAAAAGAAGATAAAAGAAAAGTGAAAGAAATATAAAGTAGAACACAGACATCTACATCTTTCTGTGTTTTAGCTGTAAAAAGGACTCAGCGATTGGGCATAATGTATTTATATCTGGGAAAAGGCTAAGTAATAAATAGAAAACTAAAATGGCTCCACCCTAAGTGCATCCAAGCTGAGTCTTTCTGACCGGGCTTCTTGTTCATAGACCGAACTACCGTAACCCCATCAAATGAACCTTGAACTAAATGTTCCTCCAAGTGTAACCAATGCTCTCTCAACTTTCAAAAATAAAAAAAGAAACTGCAAAGAAAATGGGCACAGCAGAAAAAAATTGCATTTGCCTGTTTGACAATGCAGATGAGCAATTATGCTTTAGATCAAAAGCTTAAAGGGCAGTGTATTTCTCAAAGGGTTGTGTAGACAGATGCATGCTGGGCAAAGTCTTCAAGGTAAGTCACTGATCTTGTATGCCGTGCTCAGCTGCATCAAACACAATACATCTATAATGTGGTGGGAGACTGTCAAGAGTTGTTACCAACAGAGACTATCTGAGACCTTGACTATTAAATATGAATGTATCCTTTCATTAGAATTGGTGCTGCATATAATACATTGTAACCTACTTACAGTGTCACATTTATTGAGCTACAGTCTTTTGCTGGGATGAGACCCAAAATGACCCCTTCTCTGTCAAGATAATTAAAAATAAATAAATCAGTGCTTTGTCTATTTTTTCTTTATTTTTCAACAGATGACTATGTACCATTGTAGGTATATTTAATTCATTTTATAATGGCATAATAACCATACCGTTCATCTACTTCTCTCCAAATCTTCAACAATTTTTAATATAAAATCTTAGAGTTGTCTTTTATTAGAGATAAGTGAAGCAAGCTCTGGAACTGAAGTGTTGTTTTTTTCTCGGTCTCTCGGTGCAACATACTTGCTATGGGAATTGCGCCCCTGCGCGATTACCTGAAGGAATACAATCACGCCTTTTACGGCAGGGGGCGTCACCCCGCGTCAGAGGTACCGCCTTTCAGGTACTTAAGCGACTGACGCCCCTCCATCTTTCTCTTTTTTGCCCTTCACCTCGCTGAAACACCTGAACATCGTGGGACCTCTCTGTTGTCGCGTCGCTTGATTGAGGTGAGCTAGCTCCCTACACTAAGCGTACAGAGAGAATTTTCCTGCATACTGCTGGGCTGGCGAAAGCTAGTCCAGCATTTTTCTACTTACCCAAAGTTTTCTTCTCTCCCGCAGCTTCGCTCGACGACGCTAACTGCGTCACAATCTTCTGCTAATCCAACTAGCAGTCTACTAGCGAAAGCAAGACGACAGAGAAGACGGCTTCGTACAAAAGGAAACTAGGACAAACTTCTACTCTTCTCGTCTCCGGACATGGCTCCCGAGAAAGGAAAACGGAGGACAAAGAAGAAGAAAACCAGGACGACGAGTCCTGGCTCGCGTCCATGCCCCCAGCGGCTGCGGCTACTCCCTTTCGGCGACGGACACCCACGAGGCCTGTCCTGTCTGCCTAGGGATCCTGCACGCGAGGAAAGCGCTGGAATCCCCCGACTCCTGCCCCCACTGTCGTCGAATGACGGCCACAGTGAGGAAACGCTGCGCGGACACGTTGGCCAAATCTATGGCAAGGACCACGGCGATGATGGTCGCACGTCGCACTAACCTGCCTGCTCCAGAACCGGAGCCTGAAAACGTGGACCTGGAGTGCAGTGGTCGGGTCGGGGAGGACAATGCGTCGGACTCCTCTCTTGCCGTCGAGGACTCAACGCCGGAAGTGTCCTACATAGATGCTGACTATAGTGACAAGGGAGAAACTATTCACTCCTCCCAGAACCTGGCGCAGAACCTTCCGGAACCGGACGTGTCGGAGCCTATCCTTTTCGACCTGTGCCATAGGGCCGCTGATGTCCTGCAGGTCACGTGGCTGGACCCCACGCCTCGCAAACAGGCTACGAGGCTGGCGGGAAACTATTTCTACGTGAAGCAACCGACAATGTCGTAGAAAATGCCAATTTTTCTGGACTTTCTAACGGAACTCAAACACTCCTGGGCGGAACCCAGGGCTCCCATCATGCTACCATTGTTCAGACTCTTGGATGTCGAGGGAATTTAGGCTCTGGGCCTTGCCAGCGCACCCCCAATAGAGGAGTCTCTGACGGCTCACCTGGCCCCACAGCCACAGGGATGAAACCAACGCTGCCTAGCAAAGCCTGTCGCACTTCGGAGAAACAACTCTAGTGCTACAAGGTCTCGTGGCTCGCGCAATGAATACGTCGAGCATGGTACAGGCCTACCTGGCAGAAAAACTACAGGATATCCAGCTAACAAAGGACGAGCAAGCCACAACCGAGGCCATAGAGGAGGCCCGCTGTGCCTCTGACCTCGTGCTCAGCATGATGGGGACAGTAGCTATTTCCCAGGGCAAAGCAATGACAGAAATAGTTGTCGCCCAGCGCCATCTTTGGCTAACGCTGTCGGACCTCCCGGAAAACCAAAGGTCCACCTTCCTACAGTACCCGATTGAGTCGATGGGACTCTTAGGAAGAGCCCTGGAACGTGTCCAGACGAGGATGGAACAAAGACGCAAACAAGCGGATGCCCTCCGTGAGGGTTTGCCAAGGAAAAAACTCACCCCACCGACGGAAAACACGCGTGGTCTCCCACGAAAGAGAACCGTTGGGGACTGTGAGGCTTCACAGTACCGTCTGAGTGCTTCTTCGACCTCTTCCTACGGAAACCAGTTCCGGACCTGATGAACCAGGATGAACTGATAATTTTACAGGTTTGTCCGCCCACGAGGTACGGGAACCTAACTTTCTGGTCCCAGTCTCTGCTCATAGAGAACCACGAGGAGCTGGTGACATGTGTGTGCGCACCAAACATGACTCGCCTACTATATATGTAAACAAACAGACATTGTTTCAGACATGTGCAAAAATAAAAGTACCAAAGCACAGACTACCCTGGTTCTTGACTCGAGTCCCATTTTTATAAAACCCAGACCTCACGGTCGAACTATGAACCACAGCAAGATACACGAGTTTCGTCGAATACGGCCTGATCTCGCGATATCTTATGTTGGGTCGAGCAACCTGCTCGAAAGGGTACAAGATAGATCAAGGGTCACCCCCTCAGACCTGAAACACGAGGAGCTACAATTCACATGCCATCTAGGCTCAGCGCATATGCGCAGGCCTGGGAGGCGTGTCTGCCAAATGATTAGGACATGACAACAATACGTCACGGGCTCAAGTTGCAGTTCTCAAAGAGACCGTCCCGTTTCTCAGGGGTGTTGCAATCTAAGATCAACCCTGCACGCACGCACGTGCTAAGGGAGAAAGTTTCAACGATACTGAAAATGGGAGTGATTAGTTTGGTCTTAGGACGCAAACTACGCTCTGGACTCTATAGCAAGTACTTCCTGGTGCCCAAAAAGGACCGTTCCTTGAGACCGATTCTGGATCTCAGGACTTTCAATAAAATAATTAAAACTTTCAAGTTCAGGATACTTACACTGCGGCAAGTTCTCCAATCTGTGAGACCAGGAGACTATGCATGTACAATGGATTTGAAAGATGCCTATTTCCATATAGGCGTGTGGAGGAGACACAGAAAGTTCCTCTGTTTTGCATTCGAAGGTAACGCTTATCAATTCAAAGCCTTTCCCTTCGGTTTAAAGACTGCTCCATGTACATTTACTAAATGTCTGGATTCAGCCCTGACCCCTCTTAGGAATCAAGGACTCAGGGTCTTGAATTACCTGGACAACCTGCTAATTCTGGTTGGAAGCAGAAAGCAGGCGTTGTCACATTCCCTTGAGGTGATCTCTCACCTGGAGACTCTCGGGTTTGTCATAAACCTACAGAAAAGCGATCTGACCCGTCACGGGTTACCATATTTCTGGGTGTACAGATTGACACTGTCCAATACAGAGCATGGCTCTCGAAGGAGAGAGTCTCCTCCTTTCGCCATTGCCTGGGAAGATTTAAACTGGACCAACGGGTCCCTGTGAAAACCTGCCAACGCCTGTTGGGCCTCTTGGTGGCAGCCATTCCTTGTGTGCCACGTGCATTATTGAAAATGCGGGCCATACAGGTATGGTTTAACCAACAAATACAACCTGCTCTGCCCAAACAAGCAGAAAAAGGTTAAAATAGACCCAGAGTGTCTAAAGGCCCTGGGACCTTGGAGAGATCCGTCCGTTTTCACGGAAGGGGTCTCACTGGGAAGGGTGTCGTCCCGTGTAGTCATCACGACGGACGCCTCAAAAACAGGATGGGGAGCGATCTGCAGGAACCAGAACGCCCGCGGCCTTTGGAACAAGCAGGAAGCCAAATTACATATTAACTTCCTGGAATTACTGGCCGTATTCCTGTCATTAAAATACTTCTTCAGTAAAGGTCTGGTTGCCGGACATCATATCCTGGTAAAATCAGATAACAGGACCACGGTGTCCTTCATCAACAGAGAAGGAGGGACGAGATCCCGGGCCCTCCTTGATCTGACACGGAGGATGCTTACGTGGTGTGCTCCAAGAGTTCTGTCACTTAGGGCAACTCATGTCCCTGGTGATCTGAATTATGGAGCGGATGCCCTTTCAAGAGGGCCTCTGTTGGCGTCGGAATGGAGCCTGAACCCACGGATCGTGGAACAGGTATGGTCACGCTTCGGCAGAGCCTCTGTGGACTTGTTCGCCTGCAGGGTTAGCTCACACTGTGACCTCTTTTTCTCCCTGAAGGAGACAGATGCTCCTTTGGGAATAGATGCTCTGGCACATGATTGGCCAGCAGGAGTGCTCTACAACTCCTTTTCTACCTGTCCCTCTGATCGGGGTGACATTGGAACGGGTAAGACGGGGAGCCCTCTCCTTGATCCTCATAGCTCCCAGATGGCCACAGAAACTGTGGTTTCCAGAGCTGATCTCAATGTTGTCAGGAACACCATGGCAATTACCTCCTCACAGGGACCTACTGACTCAGGCACGTGGACAGCTTCTACATCCACGTCCAGGGTTGTGGCAACTCTCAGCCTGGCCTCTGAGAGGTACTGGCTGAAAGCCTAGGTTTTGGTTGCTTTGTCCCAACACAAGCAGCAATAACATTCACAAGGGTTTCCCTTGATGTTTATGTTTTTTGCCTGGGAGACGTATAATGGAAAGGTTTCCCCTCTCCGTGTCTGATCTCCTACATCAGGATGGGCTCCACTTGTCAGTCGAGCCGTGAAAACAACAACAAAGGAGGAAAACATCGCTCCTCTTGCTCAAAGGAAACAGGAGTCGATGAGTACTCACGCTACTGGAGCACGCTTGGGCTGTTTCTAGTTAGTGTCATATGTATAAAATGGTCATGTGAGACATCATGTGAATGTCTCTCACATTTGGCCTTTGTTCCTCTTGGCATCTGCTCTCTGCAGCCCTTGTAATAAGCAGCTAAGAGATGCCCTTCCCTTAGGATGGAGGTTCTCACATGCATTTTGCTGAGCATTTCAAGGGCGTGAATGAATTACGTTCCCATAGCAAGTATGTTGCACCGAGAGACCGAACTGAAAGGGAACTGAAAGTTATGCACCATAACTCATGTTCCCTGAAGGAAGGGAACGAGGTGCAACATAGCTGGCCCTTTTCAATGCTGGAAGCTCGGTGAAGTGCAATTTCTGAGAAAGATGGAGGGGCGTCAGTCGCTTAAGTACCTGAAAGGCGGTACCTCTGACGCGGGGTGACGCCCCCTGCCGTAAAAGGCGTGATTGTATTCCTTCAGGTAATCGCGCGGGGGCGCAATTCCCATAGCAAGTATGTTGCACCTCGTTCCCTTCCTTCAGGGAACATGAGTTATGGTGCATAACTTTCAGCTTTGGGTATTGCAAGGGTTTGGGTGTGGACTACCCCATATAGGGGGNCACAAACCATCCATCACTGCATGTTCTGCACAAACATTTTTCATAATAACCAGTCTTGAGATGGGTCAGAAATCAGAATTACTGAGTATGGATTAAAAATCCAGCACAGAAGAAAAACTCAGATTTAAAATAAAAACATTTCATAGACAATTCACTAAATAAGCCAACTGTGTGCTCATAAAAAGGTTTATTTAGAGCTGTACGTCATGAAAAGTGATGTCATTGATTCCAAAGAACAACAGGTACTTTGTATATTTGTGTTAGTTGCGAAGAACATTTGATTCTTGTTCATTCAAAGATGCTTTGACAACTCACAAATAAGAGCACGGTATTTTAACTGCTGGATCATAACATTATCAGACCACACTATTGGAGGCAATGTGTTCAACATAATAATGGTAAGAAAGTTCATGCTCAATAATCCAGGTACCAAATCTAATAATTCTCATTCTCAGTGAGCATGAGCTTTCTTGCCTTGAACCACTTTGGCTGTGGTTGCCTGCCTGGGAGGAGTCGACGAGGGACAGGACGGCCCCCAGAAACCATCTTGGCTCCAGCAAACTGGTTGGTCCACTTAAGGTGTTTACTGCTTGGTGGGGAGTTTGCTGGAACCCCTCTGACTGATGAAGCCATCCGGATGGAGGGTGAAACGTTTCTATAAAAAAAATAAACTGTCCAGATGACTCGACTGAGAATTATTGTATAATAATTGTACTTCTTCCATCTACGTAACTGTCAACAATGGTGTACCACAAGGCTCAATCTTAGGACCCACCCTTTTCACAAACTACATAAGTAATGTTGGTCATTCCTGATGCATTCTTACATATCTACGCTGATGACACAGTTGTTTAGCGTCGCGCTAGAACAGTTGCCAAGGTTTTTCAGCTCTCACAGTCTGCACTCAACATCATCCAGTCAGATTTGTTCTATCCCAAATTGGTGCTAATGCTAATAAAACCAAAATGATGACATTTTCAAACAGGAAGTTGGTACCAGCAGTCCTTCTTTCTATCTTATCTATGAATGGTGTTCCTATTGAGTTTGTCGATTCTTACAAATTGGGTATTTTGGTCGATACACATCTCTCTTTTAAGCCTCACGTCGAAAACTTGGTCAAGAAATTGAAAGTAAAATTGGGTTCGTTTTTTTAGAAATAGATCCTGTCTAACTCTGAACGCTAGGAAATGATTTGTAACTGTTATATTCCTTCCCTCCATTGACTATGGTGACATTTTTACATGAATGCTCCTGAAAGCACCTTACAGATGTTGGACACTGTCTATCATGGTGCACTAAGATTCATAACTGGCTGTAATGACCCACCATTGCATGCTGTATTCACTGGCTAACTGGTCATCATTAATTTCACGTAGACTCTCTCACTGGTACATTTTGACCTTTAAATCACTTCTTGGTCTGTTGCCTTCATACATCTCCTACATGTCACTGTATGAGTGCAGCTACAGCGTGCGCTCTCAGGACATTATTACATGCGGTGTCCCCTCAGTGCAGACCGAACTTGGCAAAAGGGCCTTCTCCTACTCCGCTCCTGTTTCCTGGAACAGCTTGCAAAAAGACCTGAAGCTCTCGACTTTGGCCTCTTTAAAGGTGCTATGTGTAACTTTCTGTAGAGTGCAGAACTTAGAAAAATTTTCAACAGGCAAAGCATTCTGATCCCTCCCCCTCAGAGCCATATATGGCTCTGAGGGGGAGGCTCTGCTGAAATTCAAATTCAAGCTCTGTTTTTATTGGCTGGTTACAAACTCTGTTTTTATTGGCTGGTCATTGTCCGGGTCACTCTGTGTTTTTAGTGTTTTTATAAATGCTGATAGAGAAGCAAGGGGACTATAGTTTTTTTCAGAGATTACTTTGTCTAACATCAGTCTGTCAGTAGATAGTGACAGAGTGAAGAAATATGTTAAAAATATATTGTTAGAAAAGTTAGACTGCATTACAAAGTTACATAGTGCAGCTTTAAGGGATTTTTAAACATCTGTTAAGTTCATGGCAAAAACCAATGCAGACATGTTCCTGTTTTTAGTTTTCTACACCGCTTTATAATGTAGCTGTTTTTGTATAGTTTGTACATAATTTATTTTATTTACTCTTCATTTTATATGCTTTTATATGGTTGTCTATTGTTGTCTGTACCTCGTCATTTGTGTTCTTTGTTTAAACCAGGTCTCTCTTGTAAATGAGTTCTTGTGACTCATTCAGCCTAACCTGTATAAATAAAGGTTGAATGAATGAAATAATTAAAACCTTTTGTTTAAGATTCTTTTCTGCATAATGGGGAATACGTGGGTCAGCCATGCAGTGTATGGTCCTGGGTTTGTGTATGCTCTGAGAGCTTCTGACACTCTGATTGGTTTGTGCTCTGAGCCAAGAGGTTGTTTAGTTGTTGCGACTTCTGCAGACCCATTGAGCTCTGCTGGACCTGCAGCCTCCCAGATGGCATCTAATCCTCATATATCTTAATTACTTAAATCACCACACATGACAGTTGACTTTAACTACTGAGTCCGAAGAAACCCATCCCAATAAAAAGATGAGTGTGAATATAATTCCACTCTCAGATTTTTTTCCTCCAATTTATTGTTTCATCCATTCTTTATATCCAAACTCCTAATTCTCTTCTCCTCTTACTTTTTCTTCCTGCATCACACACAGCTGATCTCCTCTAAAGTTCCCAAGGCAGAGTATGTTCCTACCATAATCCGCAGAGACGACCCTTCCATCATCCCCATTCTCTATGTGAGTCGGACACACCATTAATGCTTTGTGCACACAAACGCATCACAAAACACCAAAAGAGCAAATCTCACAATCATTCATGAGCTCCTTCCCTTTAAAGGAGTTTTTTTTTTATACTTTGACTAAAATGTATTTTCTTTTAGGACCATGAACATGCAACCTTTGATGATATTTTAGGTAAGTGTTGTCGTTGTCTGTGTTTTTGTACTGCCTCTTTAAAACTGAATAAAACGTGTGTAAAATATATAGTACTGTGCAAAGTGTTGAGCTGACTTTTACTTTAGCTTCCAAATATCCAGATTTTGTTGGAATCTCCTACAAGGATCATTTCAGTCTTTCTTATTACTTTCAGATACTCTTCCTCTGACATTTATAGTTTTTATTTATTTTTTATTCTGTCACATTTTCTTTTGTCCTCTACGTTTCTGTTTTATGCACACAGTGCACAGAATGCAGTAATGTTCAGGAATGGGGACCAGACAAAAAGAAACTAGTACCGGTAAATACTTTCAGAAAGACCAGAGAACTGACCAAAAATGTCTGGCTCTTTGGAAGCAAAGAGGAAATCAATGAATTATTAAAAAGATAAAAAGAACAACAGAAACACATCACAGATTAGGAGTCATTAAAATAAAGGTTTCTGCAAAAATACAAGTCAATACGACTGTAAAAATTCAAAGTAAAAGTTAACTTTTGATTTAAAAAATAAAGTTAAAATAAACCCTGATTTTAATTTTAAAAATTCATTGTCATACACTTTAACTTACTTTTTTTTTAGAATAGAATAGTTTATGAATTTTAAATACACTTATAAATAATTAACCTTTTTTGTAGGCTTTCATCATTTGGCATTTAAATTGAATTAAAAGGAACATAGACATTAAAATATTATTTTTCACATTTTTTACAGAATTTTTTTCCTTTGTCCTAATGTGAAAAAAATATATAGATGTCAACAATTTATTACAGATTTGTAGTTTCATATGGAATGCCATTTCATTCAAAAATAAATAAATAAATAGTGCTATTTAAAAATTATTAATAAATATTCCATTAAATAAATATATGTTCCCATGAAATAAAACATTTAAATAGAAATGTTTAGTTTTTCTCTAATATTTTTTTTTAGATAGTGTATTTCAAGATTTATTTATTTATTTAATAATGGCATTTCATTTTGCGACATTTTTATCTTGCAAAGCATTTATTTGTTAAGCTCGTTTTTCATTTTAAGCTCTTTTTATTTCATGTTCTTACATTCGAATGAGGGGGCGGGTTTATCTGTGGGGTGGTTCTGGTCAGGGTTAGCGGATTGCATCTGTTTCACAGGAACACATATACTCCAATTTTGTTTTTGACCAATCACAGCAAAGCATTCCCCTCCACTTTATTAGACATATTTGGACTGATGCGACATAGGGCGGTGCGACGTGTACGGCACAAAATACGGCAGTCAAATAAATTGGAGTTTGTCTTGATAAAGTTCAGTCCTTTGATCGACTTTGTCCAAACTGCACCGTGTTTCTTCATGGGGACATCCGCAGCACTCTTCAGCTCCCCTCTTGACCTTAAACAGGAAATAGCAATTTTGTAAAATTGATAATTACTTAAAGGAAAACAATGTGCGACATGAGATTGTGTCTGTGAACAAAATTAAAAGGTTTCATCAGTTCCTTTATCAGAAAGGAAGGCGAGGTGTAGACTTTGGTGTCACTTGTTCTTTTTTTAACAAAAGCAAATGGAATCATGTCGTCTGACGTTCATTAATCTAATTTATATTATCGTGACACATGCCTTTACTGTCAGATTTAATTGAAAGTTACATCTTTGGCCTTTCGTCACACCTGCGCTTAGTCTCTCTCCAGAGATTTGGTTTAAGCTCGCATCTCAGAGCTGTTCTTTCATTTTTATTTCATTTTAACTCCTGTTGTTTTTTTTCTTTTTCTGTCATTCCCATGAATCCCTCTTTTTTTCTGGGTTGCAGAGGAAATTGATAAGAAGCTCACAGCCTACAGGCGAGGAAGCAAGTTCTGGAGGATGCTTATCTTTTGTCAGGTGAGGAGAAGCAAAGAAAAGTCAGCCTGTAGGGCCATGTTAACACAGAAATTGGCTGCACTGCTCTGCATGTGTTGCATTTAGTCATTTATGGGTTTGTTTAACAGGGAGGACCCGGCCATTTGTATTTACTGAAGAATAAAGTGGCGACTTTTGCTAAAGTGGAAAAGGAGGAAGACATGAGCCAGTAAGATGCTTTTACTTGTGTGTCTATTTCTGCTTCCTGATAAATCTATTGCCTTTTAATGCAAAACACTTAACGATTCAAAGCTGCAAACAACCTAAAAAACTCTTATAATCTTGACAATGACATTTCGGAGCAGAAAACTGCCCAGCATTTTGTTTTTTAATGTCACCTACGACTTTAAATGTTTTATCAAAAACATTAAAACTCCAAAAAGCAAAAGGAGATTACAGACGTACATGTGCTCGTCTTAAAATATCACTGAAATGTGTTTACTTACTGTGATGCCATTTTCATTTTCTTCCTGTATTTTATCCTTTTGTTTAGATTTTGGAAGAGACTGAGTCGCTTCATGAGTAAAATCAACCCAGAACCAAATGTGATCCACATAATGGGATGCTACGTCCTGGGGAACCCCAATGGAGAAAAGGTATTCATATATTAATACACATAATCATTCACTCTGGAATACTATTACAGTGAAATTGAAGAGGATTTGGTGGAAAGTCAGGCTGCTGTGAACACTGTGGCCTCGAAGCAAGAAGGTTCAAAACTCTAACAATAATCTAATCTAATCTACTAATTTTCTCCATGATGGGGTGAGGGGTCCCCTCTCTGTGCCAAAGACAAGTACCGGTCCATGGACCATTTGGTAGCTGACTGCACAGAAATAAGAAATGCTTCTCTTAAATCAAATACATATAATTGGTTTTATAGGGTTTGCTGAGCATTTTATTTTGGAAAGTGACTGCTTCCATTTCACTTGACTCAATCTTTGTTTTTACATACAAATAAGCCAACACTAGCAAAAATGTGAAAAATAAAAAATAAACTTTTATTCCATTAGTCTGATTGAAAGTCATCTCATTTTTGTTGATTTTTAAAAAGGCCTTCAACACGATTGACCACTATTCTCCTTGAAAAACTGAATAAATATGACATTAGAGGATTAGCATTATAGTGGGTATCCAGTGATTTGAGTAATAGGAGACAGTTTGTAGAGGTAAACGATGTAAAATCTGAATTTTGTGTTGATGTATGTGGAGTTCCTCAGGGCTCTGTGTTGGGACCAAAGTTGATTGTTTTGTATGTGAATGATCTGGTTGATGTGTCAGGGCTTTTGAAGTGTGTTTTATTTGCAGATGATACTTTTTTTTGTTCGGGTGAAGATTCTGAACAGATGTTAGAGATGATACAGGCAGAATTCTTAAAAAATACAAACTTGGTTCCAACTTAATAATTTATTAAATTTGGAAAAAACAAACTACCGTACAGTACATGATATTTAGTAATAGAAAGAAAATTATCAAAGTCCCATTTAAAACTGACAGTATTGAAATTCACAGAGTTAATTAAATGCAATTTTGGGTGTCGTTATTGATGAGAAGCTGACATGGAAATCCCATGTAAATTACTTAAGAATAAAAATAGCAGCTAGCACGGTGGCACAACTGGTAGAGCTACTGCCTCTCAGCGAGCAGGTCCCTGGTTCAAATCCTGGTCCGGGTGCCTTTCTGGGTAGAGTTTGCATGTTCTCTCCGTGCATGTGTGGGTTTTCTCCGGGTACTCCGGTTTCCTCCCACAGACCAAAAACATGCATGTTAGGCTGACTGGTAACTCTAAATTGTCCCTAGGTGTGAATGAGAGAGTGAATGGTTATTAACTTTTTTTAAAGAATAAAAATAGCAAAATCAATTGCATTACTGTATAATGTAAAAGGGTTTTTGAATGACAAAGCTTTGTATATATTGTATAATGTAATTATTGATCCATATTTAATCTGTTGTATTGAAGTTTGGGGAAAAGCATGCAAAACAATTACAAACTCTATTTTTATTTTACAAGCAAGAGCTATGAGAATTATTAGTAGGAAATTCTATGGTCACACAACAAATATATTATTTCATCAATTGAAATTACTTTGTATTAACATTTTATAATTTGGTTGAATATAATATTTTATGTCATATATAAATAAAATAAAAATTTACCCCAAACATTACCGTAATTTAAAAGAGAGTCATTATAACCTAAAGAGAATGTAAATGTTTGTAAAACCTCCATTTAGAACTGGTCTGAAGGAACTGCGTTGTAATTCAGGGAATAGGATTGTGGAATTGTCCTGATATCACCATAAACATTTCAAAAACAATTTATATGTTTAAAAAGATGATTAAGTTGAAATTGTTAGGAAAGTACGATGTGAAGGATGCCTCATGTTTTTTGTTCTCACTTTGAGCCTGAGTTGTTGTTTGTAGTTTATTTTTATTTTTATAAGGGACAGATATAATAATGTTTTTTTTTCCTTCTTTCTGCACCCTTTTCATTCAATGGTTTCTCTTTTTGATTAATTAATTTTTTTTTAAATGAATGAATAAATTAATAAATAAAAGAAAAAAAAAGTCCTTGTATTAAAACTGTCCAGGGGCCGCTCCATTAAAGCATCACTGTAAGTTATGAATCTTAAGGTTGGTTTTGCAGCCAGACTTTTATTCTTTAGTGCCTTCGTTCTCCTCGTGTCTGTGTGATAACCAGCAGGCTCTCCATCGAGCTGCTCCTTCCTCCACCCGTCTGACCGTTATCTCCTCTGAGCGATGCTGCCGAGACCCATGGTAGCACACAGAAAAAAACAACTGCCAAACAATCTTTGATGGACAGACTGCACATCTGTGGATTCATTCTGCACCTCGACACGACACAGACACAGAAACATTACTGTGTTTTAAAAACTGGAGCCAAGACAGCAGAACAGGCCGCCAGAGTTTGATTTAAATTATGCTACATGTTTGGCTTTAGGCTCCAGATTTAAATGGAAGTCAGTATAAAATCTATTTTTCATATGGCACACTAAAATGTGCGTATTTCTATAAATAAATCTGCAGCGAGCAATTTAAACCATGTATAAAAAATATATAAGGGATCAAGTAATTAGTCAAATTAAGTAAATATTAAAAAGAGCTTGCTTGGGAGCACAGCCAAAGCTGATATATATATATATATGTATA
>JBBPBX010000793.1:0-14483 GCA_038048925.1 Garcialebias charrua | reverse complement strand
ATATACTGTGTATATATATATATACTGTGTATATATATATATATTGTGTATATATATATTTTGTTTTTGTTTTTTGTTGTTGTATTAATTCATGAATTATGTGGTCAACAGATTAAATTTGGTGTTTAAGAGAAAATACTCCACACATTGCCACTGTTTAAAAAAAAAACCATCTGTTGAGGATAACTCTCAGCTACTACCACACCAAGTATTAAATGTATATTTGTAAAACTGACTCGGTTATAGTCATTTTAGCTTTGAAACGGTTGATTAGCTGTGGTGGCCATCTTGAGTCAAGATGACTTCAAACATGAACCAGTGGTAGATGTGCATCCAATTATTATTTCTTGAAAGCTTCATTAAAATCCACTGAGCGATTCATGAGATATTTTGCCAACATACATTCAAGGTTGACTACAACGCATAATGCCACAGTCCTAAAATAATCTCTTGTTCAATACAGTATTGTAGAGCTTGTAGTGAGGATTACTGTACTCTCAGATACTACCACAACAAAATCCAAAAAAATCCACAAAATCCAAGATGGCCGCGCACAGACCAGCAGCAGCTTCATGGGCTTCCAGAACATCCCCAGTTTTTAGTAGTTTTAATAGTGTTTTTGTACCTGACTCTGCGCGTTTTTTGCGGGTGAATTATAGCCGAACTGAGCTGTTGAGAATTGGAGCGGATTTACCACAAGGCACAGCTGAAATCAGCAACAAACTCAAATCAGAACTCGGAAGATTGGATCTGCTTAGATCATCTTTCTGGAAGCAGATGCGCGGAGGAAAGAAAAGAAAGCGGTGCTCTCGAGGGAAAAAGCGTGGCTGTCGAGCAGGAATTATGACGAGACTGCGGGCAGACGCTAAAACCGGGAGACCGCCGATGCCGGCTCTTTTCCTGTCCAACGTGCGTTCGCTCGACAACAAGATGGATTTGCTTCGTCTGAGAGTAACAACGTCGGAGGAGATGAGGAGATGTTCGGTGCTTTGTCTCACGGAAACATGGATCAATGAAGACACTCCTGACTCTGTTTATGAGTTGGATAATAAGCTATTTTTCAGAACGGACCGGTGCATCGAGACTACGGGGAAAACGCGAGGCGGAGGCGTCTGCATTTACGTTAACAAAGACTGGTGCACGAACTGTGCCGTTATCAGCAGGATCTGCTCAGCTGCTGTGGAGCTTTTAACAATAAGATGTCGGCCACATTATCTTCCCCGCGACTATTCAGCGATAATAATAAGCAATGTTTACATAGCACCCGATGCTAATGCCAACGACGCCCAGGGAGAAATTCATGACTTACTCACCTCGCTGCAGTGTAAATATCCTGAGGGGTTTTTCATTGTTTCCGGGGACTTCAATCACGTAGATTTACGTGTCATTCTTCCAACCTTCAATCAGCACGTTTTCACAGCAACACGAGGAAATAAGACACTAGACCAGGTCTACACGAATGTGAAGGGGGCGTACACGGCGAAGCCACGCCCACCGCTCGGGGCTTCCGACCATCGCTCCCTGCTATTGGTCCCTAGACAGCTCCCCCCACTCAGACGTTCCAAGCCGGAACAAAGAGTGATCACATCGTGGCGCCAAGATAGTTCCCCCATGCTAAGAGACTGCTTTGAAAACACAAACTGGTCTGTCTTCAAAGAGGCAGCTACGAATGGAAGTTCAGTTGACCTGGAACTTTATGCTTCCTCAGTCCTGGGTTACATCAGTACATGTGCTGAAAATGTATCCATAAGAAAGTGTGTTAAATTTTACCCCAATCAAAAACCCTGGCTAAATAAGGATGTCCGCACCCTGCTGGCAGCCAGGGACACTGCATTCAAGTCTAAAGATACTGAGGAGTTGAGAAAGTGCAGGAGAGAACTGGATGATGGCATAAAGAAGGCCAAAGCCGCGTATGCACAGAGGATCGAGGGACAGTTCACCTCACATGATCCACGGAGCATGTGGCAGGGCATCAAATGCTTAACAGACTACAAGGGCAAAAGCAAACAATGCCCCAGGGACCCATCCCTGCCTGATGCCCTCAATAAGTTTTATGCACGTTTTGATGATCCAAACAGACCAACTAGCACCAGACTCAACTCATCACCAGACGAGGAGCACCTCAAAGTGACCGCAGCAGAAGTGAGAGGTAGTCTCAGAAGGATCAACCCTCATAAAGCTACGGGTCCAGACAACATCCCAGGGAAAGTTCTGAAGGAATGTGCGGACCAGCTCTGTGAGGTGCTGGCTGACATCTTCACCACCTCACTTTCACTGGAGTCAGTTCCCACCTGCCTGAAGACTGCCACCATCATCCCAGTCCCAAAAAGCTCCACAGTGACTGGTCTGAATGACTATAGACCGGTGGCTCTCACCCCGATAGTCGCTAAATGTTTTGAGAAACTGGTCATGTCCCACATCAAGACAGCCGTCAACATCAGCGAGGACCCTCATCAATATGCATACCGTGAGAACCGATCAACAGAGGACGCCATCTCCTCTGTGGTCCACACTGCTCTCACCCACCTGGATCAGAAGGACTCATACGTGCGTCTGCTCTTTGTGGACTTCACATCTGCCTTCAACACCATGATCCCCCAAACTCTGATAGACAAACTATCCACACTTGGACTAAGCCCCTCTATTTGTAACTGGGTCTTAGACTTCTTAACAAACAGACCACAGTCCGTGAAGATCCACAACTTCTCCTCTTCCACCATCACCCTCAGCACTGGCTCTCCTCAAGGATGTGTGCTGAGCCCTCTTCTGTTCACTCTGCTCACATATGATTGTACAGCCACACATCCAGGCTGTCATATTGTTAAGTTTGCAGATGATACAGCTGTGGTGGGATGCATCACAGATAATGATGAATCCAGCTACAGACAGGAGGTGGAACATCTGGAGAGCTGGTGCAAAGAGAACAACCTTCACATGAATGTGAAGAAGACGAAGGAGATGATTGTGGACTTCAGAAGGAACAAACACACCCACACCCCACTGTATATAGGTGGATCTGCGGTGGAGGTGGTCTCCAGTTACAAGTACCTGGGTGTACACTTGAATGATAACCTCAGCTGGAGCAATAACACCACCAGCCTGATCAAGAAAGGACATCAAAGACTCTACTTCCTCAGACGGCTGAGACGAGCTGGTCTGAGAAGCTCAGTCCTCACCTCGTTCTACAGGTGTGCAGTGGAGAGCGTCCTGTGCTCCAGCATCAACGTGTGGCATGGAGGCTGCACAGTTGCAGAGAGGAAAGCTCTACAGAGAGTGGTGAAGGCTGCACAGAAGTCTGTGGGAGTCAGTCTCCCCACCATCACAGACATTTAC
The DNA here is from genome assembly GCA_038048925.1 of Garcialebias charrua. Classification (NCBI taxonomy): domain Eukaryota; kingdom Metazoa; phylum Chordata; class Actinopteri; order Cyprinodontiformes; family Rivulidae; genus Garcialebias; species Garcialebias charrua. The sequence goes on along the minus strand of JBBPBX010000793.1, from coordinate 11,150 downwards.
ACCTCCAGATGCAGAAAAAGAGCCACCTGCATCATGAAAGACCTCACTCACCCAGCACACTCACTCTTTGCACCACTCCCCTCGGGACGGAGGTTGAGGAGCATCAAATGTAGAACCACTAGACTGAGGAACAGCTTCTACCCTGAGGCTGTCAGACTCATGAATAAATAAATAATAAGAATAAACACTGCAAAATGTCACATCATGTTGATACTGATCTGTTTCTTGTTGCTGCGTTCATCTGTGACTATCTGCGTTCATCTGTGACCATCTGCTCATGTTCGTGCTGCTGTTTATAATGATGTTTTTCTACTACATTAGGGCTTAGTGTATTACTAGCTGATGTCTCTCTTAGTTAATCCTAGATGTTATTATTGTTTTTCTCTTGCATTTGTTGTTGGATGTAACTGGGACCCTGTGTACATAATCTCGTTTTCAACACATGTACTACATGCGGTGCAAATGACAATAAATTCTCTCTGACTCTGACTCTGACAACAAATCTGAGCCCAAAATCTGTAAAATTGACCAAGTTATAGCCAGTATTGTGTTAGATAATGGTGATAAAGTGTTTCAACCACATTGATTCAAGCTGACTCCAAAAGCTAAACACGTGTAGATGTGCATTCCATAAATGCTTTCTGAGAGTTTCAACAAAATCGTTTTAGCTGTTTGTGAGATTTTCTGCCAACAGACAAACAATTACACAAACACCCTCCTTTCAACAAACATAAATAAACATTTGAAAGAATTTTGCCTTTATTGGCAAAAAACTGTGCATCTTCGAACGTCATGGCATCAACAGCGATTAACTGACGAGCAGGAAACTACCCAGCATGCACCTCGTTTATCTTGGATTAGTTATTAGCCTGCAGCTTGTTTTGCACTACAAACAAGACACTTCTCCTCCACCTCCTTTAACAACCTCCTCCCATCTAATGTCTTCTGTTGTCCCTTTTAAAAGACTGCAAGCACAGCAAACACAAAGGGCTGCTTCTCATTAACACTTTCAATTTAAACATATTTATTATTAATAATAAGAATAAGAATAAAATATATTTACTATTTGGTTCCCCTGACATGTGACACATTTTGTAACAAAAGCAGTTGTAAATTTAAATCTGACTTGTCCAGTCTTTAATTTTCACTCTACTGACTATGGATTAAGGAGTAAAGATGTCCAAGGTGTTTTACAGATGTTGAGCCGTAAACGCTACCGTCAAATCAACCCCTGTCTTTTAGCACCTCAGCTGATTTGTCTCTAAACTCATTGTGCGCGTTGTCTCTAAAAACACAAGCTTTCTGTTGTCAGACAAATGAAGTGGGATTAATTAGTGTTCGCTTTCTTATCTCCAACCAACAGCTGTTCCAGAAACTCAAGAATCTGATGAGGCCTTATTCTGTTGAGTTCGAGTCACCGCTGGAGCTGTCCGCGCAAGGTGGGCCCCAGAACACCGCCCAAACACACTCAGACAGGCACCGCTAAAATAATACAGATTATCATTTGAACCTGGAACATCACGTCAGGCATGTCTGAGGCACTGGAACGAGACTGCAAGAAATACAGGTAGTCCTCGACTTACGACGTAGATCCGTTCCTACGCGGCGGCGTAAACCGATTTTTGACTTAAGTCGGAATATACTTACATACTGCACCATATACATGTACATTACTGTATTACCAAGCACTTAGCCTATCCTAACACAGTACCCTACATAATTATCAAAAAATACATACGTTTGGGAGCCATAATGAAGGGCAAAAAGAGTTTATGGCCTACTGGGATGCTGGTGACGCCGTCCTCCTCGGTCCATCCGCCATATTCCTATTCCGTTTACTAAGTAAAACCGCTGTCTATCCGCCGTATTCCGTATTCTGTTTACGACGTAAAACCGCCGTCCATCCTTCCGTATTCCACCTTCATTCTGCTTGATGGAGCAACCGTCAAATTAGCTTCATTTCACTGCACCACTCCGGCGTATTCAGTTTACGATGTAAAACTGCCGTCCATCCTTCCGTATTCTGTTTACGACGTAAAACTGCCGTCCATCCTTCCGTATTCAGTTTACGACGTAAAACCGCATTCACAGTACAGTACAGTAAAGTATTCCTCCGCCACTGCACCACGTACAGTACAATATTTTCTGCCGCTGCGTTACGACGTTTATGACGTAAAACCACGTGGCTCGAAACAAGGCTTTTCATGGTAAATGAGAGATGCGTGGTAACCACGAAACGTCGTAACTCGAGACCGTTGTAACCCGAGGACTACCAGTACTTAAAGCATATCTTTGAATTAACTCAGCAAACAATGACTTATTTATAGCAGATGAGGTCAAGCAGGAATCTCCGTGGACTATGATGTTTGCAGATGACATTGTGATCTGTGGTGAGAACAAGGAGCAGAGGTCACAAAGGTGCAGGACTCCAAGTACTTGGGGTCCACTGTCTAGGAAAATGGTTGGAAAAAGAGAGTCCAGGCAGGATGGAGTGGATGGAGAAAAGTTTCAATTCAATTCAAATTTCAAAAATACTTTATTAATCCCAAAGGGAAATTAATTGTTGTTGTAGTTCATCTTGGTTTCATTAGAGTTGTTTTAGACGCTGATGGTTTTGGGCAGGAAGGATCTCTTGTAGCAGCCCGTCCCACAGCACATCCAAAGAGACTGGCTACAGATGTTGCTCTGTCCACCCAGACTCAGCAGACCTCTCAGTCCTCTTGCCTGAATGCTGGGCAGAACTCCTCCCCGAGCGATGGCCAGCAGCAGCCTGCCAAGCCCCTTGTTGCCGCAGACTTAACTGCAGGTGCCGGGGAGATGATCTTGGTCCTCCCGCTGTCACAAGCTGCGTTTCCCACTAACTCCAAGATATCTGCAGTCAAGCACTCGAGCATTGCCTCCAGGTAGACGGGAATGCATCCACGGCACCTCCTTTTCAACTCATTTGGGATTTGGGGCTGTAGTTGAGATTTGAGCTTTTGACATGTTAATCAGCTGCTCCCAGTTGTAGAAAACCACCCTGTTGTTATGGTTATGCATCATAAGAAATGTCCAAAGGTAAAAAAGGTTTCAGTAAAAGTCCTTCCAGTAGCACAACATCTGATACTAGAGGAAGTAATAATCCAGAAAAAGTGATTTCCATCCAGAAAAAAGGAGTAATTAAAGCAAAATCTCAGAATGCATTTGAGAGCCATACTCCAACATGCAGCCACCTTGAGCGGCGCAATTGCAACAAAAGAGTGTCAGCAGAGGTCAAAATAACCATTTTTAAGACAGTGGTGAGACCAGCTGTGCTTTATGGTCTGGAGACAGAGACATGGACAAAAAAGGAGAAAGAACTGGAAGTAGCAGAAATGAAAATGCTGAGGTTCTCCTTAGGAGTGACAACAATGGATAAGTTTAGGAATGAGATCATCAGAGGTACAGCACAGGTTGAACAACTGGGAGATAAAGTTAGAGAGGACACACACACTGAGAGGGTTTGGACATGTCCAGAGGAGGGACAGTGGGTATATTGGTAGAAGAATGTTAGAAATGCAGCTGCCAGGAAAAAGAGAAAGAAGAGATATATGGAAGCAGAGAGGACATGGAGGTAGTTGGAGTGAGGACAGAGTGAGATGGAGGAGGATGACTCGCTGTGGTAGCATCTGACGAGGGGCCTGCTGTAAGAAGAAGAAACAATGACTTATGTTATCTATGGTTATATATCTATAAAGTATAGATAGTAGTAGTATAAAGTATAGATGCTCTTCATAGTTCTAGAGCAGGGGTCTGCAACCTGCAGCTCTTTGGTCCCTCTGCAGCGACTCTTTCAAGCTTGGACCAAAACTGACACAAAACTGAGTTTTATTGGTCATAACAACAACTAAAAGGGCATGTTTTAGCAGTTTTCCTGTAGTTAATTTTGCAAATATATGAATACTAGAAACATTACAAGGAGTAAAACAAACTCACTTTCACTTTATATCTTCAAAGTAGTAAACGTAATTTTTCTACAATTAAAAAACATCACATAAGAATGCATAGTTTATTGTTTTAGTTTTTAGAAACCTGGGCAAAACCTATATTATTTTCTTCTTCTTTACAAGAATCTCGTCTTTTATTTTGTCTTAGACCAGGGATGTCACACTCACTTACAAAGGGGGCCAAAATTAAAACCTTTTTCAAACTAAGGGCCAATTTCAGAAACTACATTACAGTAACTCAAATCAAATACCCAACATATTTTCTTGGTCACAGGTTCCTCAACAAGAGTTTGATTGGTCTCATTTGATGTTCTCTGTTGTGCTTTCAACATCATAAGCTAAGATTATTGAAAATATTCAAGAGACAGACAGAAGTATTTTACGTTTCACATGTCATCTTGGGGGCCAGATAACAGTCAACAAGGGCCACATTTGGTCCCCGGCTCTTGAATTTGACACATACACTACATTGCCAAAAGTATTTGCTCACCCATCCAAATGATTGGAGTCAGTTCCAATCACTTCCATGGCCACAGGTGTATAAAATGAAGCACCTAGGCATGCAGACTGTTTTTACAAACATTTGTGAAAGAACGGGTCGCTCTCGGGAGCTCAGTGAATTCCAGCATGGAACAGATAGGAGGATGCCACCTATGCAACAAATCCAGTCGTGAAATGTCCTCGCTTCGTATTCCACAGTTGACTGTCAGCTGTATTATAAGAAAATGGAATGACATCAACTCAGCCATGAAGTGGTAGACCATGTAAACTGACGGAGCGGGGTCAGCGGTTGCTGAAGCGCAAAGAGGTCGCCAACTTTCTGCAGAGTCAATCACTACAGACCTCCAAACTTCATGTGGCCTTCAGATCAAGAACAGTGCGCAGAGAGCTTCATGGAATGGGCTTCCATGGTTGAGCAGCTGCATCAGGAGAACGGTACTTGTCTGACTGCAATGTGCCAAGTGTAAAGTTTAGTGGAGGGGGATTATAGTGTGGGGTTGTTTCTCAGAAGCTGGGCTTGGCCCCTTCGTTCCAGTGAAAGGAACTCTGCCTGCTTCAGTATACCAAGACATTTTGGACAATTCCATGCTCCCAACTTTGTGGGAACACTTTGGAGCTGGCCCCTTCCTCTTCCAACATGACTGTGCACCAGTGCACAAAGCAAGGTCCACAAAGACATGGATGGCAGAGTCTGGTGAGGATGAACTTGACTGGCCCGCGCAGAGTCCTGACCTCAACCCGTTAGAACACCTTTGGGATGAATTAGAGCGGAGACTGAGAGCCAGGCCTTCTCATCCAACATCAGTATGTGACCTCCCAAATGTACTTCTAGAAGAATGGTCAAAAATCCCCATAAACCTTGTGGACAGCCTTCCCAGAAGAGTTGTAGCTGTTCTAGTTGCAAAATGTGAACCAACGTCACATTGAACCCTATGGATTAGGAATGGGATGTCACTTAAGCTCATATGGGGCCAAGATGGTGTAGTGGCAGGGGAATCGGACTTGGGATCCAAAGGACCCAGGTTCGAACCCCGGCCACGGCACACCTTGGGGTGTCTATGAGTGCTCATCTATTTTCCCCAGCTCCCCAGGCGCTGACCACGGCTGCTCACTGCACCACCTGGTGGTGGTTGGGTTAAATGCAGAGACCAATTTCGTCTGTCAAGTACGGGAACATACACAGATGACAAAAATGAGACATTTATTTATTTATTTATATGTGAGTCAAGGTAGGTGAGCGAATACTTTTGTCAATGTCTTAGAATGTAAAAATATCAATAAATGTTAAAATACATTACATATTTTTAGTTTTATAAAATCACCCCTACTGTCCAGAAAAGCGCCCTCCAACAAACTTAAAATGTTCCGTGTGCCACCAGTTGAGAATCCCATAGCAGGTATTGTGGCTCCAGACAGGTGGTAAAGGTTGCAGACCCCTGTTCAAGAGGATAGAAGTTTTCAAAAATGCAAAAACAGACACACTCACCTGTTTCAACGCACTTATCCAGTTTGGATCAGAAGACAAATGGACATTTATGGCAAAAAAGTCATATTTTTCTCTGTATTAACTTTTATCCAACTTGTTTCTTCTTCAAGGCAAAGAGACGATCGAGATGTTTTTCGATTTCCGCCTCTACCGCCTCTGGAAGACGCGGCAACACTCCAAGCTTTTGGACTACGAGGATTTTTTGTGACGGCGTCGTCTGACGACGGACCCCTCCGGGCGCCGCGAGGACGCTGTAAAAAAAACCTGAACGTTACTCGGGCGTTGTTCTCGAAACGTCGGCTCCACATGAACGGTCACACCTGCTTTGGGCTGAAAGAGCGAGGGAAGTGGAACGAAGGCGATGAAGAGATGCGACTCGGATCTTCGTCATTTTCAAAGAGAAGTTCAACAGAAAACATCGTAAATCTGGAAAAAGCAAATTAAATCTTTCTGCCTTTTGAGTTGCTGACAAAAACTGAGTTAAAAATATTTTAAAAAGATAAAATTTTATTCATGCATTTGTTGCGACGACGTTGTTTTTTGGAGCTGATGTGCTTCAGAGAATTGCTGTATTTCATTTTGTCTCAGTGTGGTTCTGTGTTTTGACCTGACCTCTCAGAAAGACATACATATAGATAAATAGTCCATACGTGTGTGTATAGCTCACATCAAATATATTAGATTATTCCTGCAAACGATACTCTATGATGAATCATCCTTTATTTTTAGATGTGCATTGTTGTGCAGTTTCATACGGGAATATTTTTGAGATATCTCAGGTTTTAGCCATGAAGTGATGATTCTGTCTGTTCTACGATAATAATAACAATAATATAATATTCAACGCCATTGCTTTGGATGAATGTATTATCTCTGTGGAGATCTGTGTTTGAGGAACTGGATGTTTCCCGCAAAAAAAAAAAAAAAAGAAGAAAAAAAAAAAGAAAAAGCGCAGAGTGTGTGTTTTTAAAACAAAAAATATGTGCAATTGTGCATTTTCTCCTTTAAAGCAAAAAAAAAAGAGTAATCGCCAGCGTCCCCACACGTTTCTCTTCGTCATGAACATTCAAACAGCATGACAGTCGAGGAGGATGTATGATGTCAAGGGATATAACAGCCATCCAAGGGCTCCTACTGCAGGGATGGAGTTACCGTAATGATCCCTCCTGTTCTTTTGCTGGGGGGTCACGCCCCTCAGGTGCTGTCTACCTGCCAATCAACAGCTTTCCCCACCCTCTCACTTCGCTGGGCTGCCATCCTGTGTGAGGACCAGAGCCCTCTGTGTGGGAGAAACAGGTGTGAGCAGCTGTCTGCCTCCCCTGCCAGGTGTCAGCCTGTTTTAAAAAAGGACAGAAAGATGCACCAGGTGTGCCGACTTCTTAGATTTCTGTACTGCTTGAGCAATCTGGACAGTTTCAACCTGATTATGGATGGTCTAGCCCTCACACATACTCTCTCACACACACAGGTTGAGACCAAAATGCGTCTCTGTGTATTGTTTACTCAAATAATTGGCAGATACTGCAGCCATTACATATCTACATACACACAACAATCACATTAAACATAATGAAGTATACAGAAATGTTAATATGGCATAACTATTATCAGGTTGATGTACTTTTCAAATTTACAATTAAATGTGCCACTGCACATTTTGTTACTTTCCAAGACCCTTAACTGCTTTTTTTTTAATCACATTAATTACAGATGATTCTTGTTATGGTAACAACGATCAAGCTCATCATTAATTTGACTCAGTCAAGACTTTTAAATTTGATATTAATTGCATGATCCAGAAGAATTGTTCCAGCGCGTTTAACAAATGAGTTTAAATGCAGCATTAAGTAGGGCATGAGATGAAAGTCGTGACAGATCAAAAGTTGCCCTCTTCAGTGTGGGCTGATTCAGCTCCTCTGGGGCAATTGTGCAGAGCACGCTCTTGGGCCACAGGCGAGACAAATTGCCACTCCCAGTGGAGCAGCAACAACTAGAGATAGATGAGGCCTTTCTCCAAAAGTGAATAGATCCTCTGCTCCAACTAAGTCCCAGATCCAAGCGACCACCCACAGGTAAGTCTCTAATCCTTTGGCAAAGGGCCCCACAGAGAGATGAGATCCACTTTTCTACATTAATCATTCCTGCGACACAAATGGCTCTCCCAAATATGTGATTATCCCAGAACAGAGTCAGCAGTCTGTGTGGCAGGTTTCTGCAGGGAAACAGAACGAGTTGCCCTGTTTCTGTTTACAACAAAACACCAGAGCGTGGAGAAGAGCTGCTGATGTGTGCAGTGCTGAAAATAAAATATGAAAATGATTTTTCCAGTTTCTTTCTGTTTTTTCAGTTTTGTGTCTGAGACAGTCAGGTATGACCATTTGGGTTTTGCTCTGTTGCTTTCCTCTCCCCCCCCTTTTTTTTGATAAAATGTTAAGCTAAAGCATTATCAGGCGTTGTACAAACTTTTAGATACAAAATAGAATATTTAAAAAGTAATTTGATAATGAGCCACCTATAAGTAAAAAAAAACAAGCAGTACACCAATGGCTCTGTCGCTGAAGGATTTGAATAGTAAAAGTTTTGTAGTTTTTGAGGAGTGTTTTTCTGAACTGGAATTGAACAGTGACTGCAAGTAAACCTTAATGTTAACCTTAACATACATACATACATACATACATGCATATGCATCTTCTTCTTTCGACTTTTCCCTCTTCAGGGGTCGCCACAGTAGATATGTTTACAATTACATGGACATAAGTAATCGGATTAAACGGCCATTCAGAATAAAAATGCATCATGTAAATGCCCCTTTCGGATTATTTTTTGTTTATTCAGCATGACCCAAAATAATCTGTGATCAGAATGAAACAGGTGGTTTACGCCGATTCATAACCCAAACGGTGCACATGTAAATGCATTATCTTTTTTTTTTCTGATTGTGAAAAACTGACCTGACTGCGCATGTGCGACTTTGTCATTTCTGCCTGGGTAATGCTAATAATATTAGCATGTTGGGGAAGCAAAACTGGTCATGAGCGACAGTATTTCTACTAGAAGCTTTGAAAGAGCTCAAAATGATCTGTGTTACCTGTAACTCAGTCAGGGAGTGCAGTAACATCTCTACCGTCATTAAAACCTGATGCAGGTCCATTTTGGGTGCTCAGCTTTGTTTATGTTCATCCCGGAAGTAAACCGGAAACATAATTTCTTCTTCTGTTTTATTTTTATTTTTTTAAAGGAGTGTTTACCACTCTGTGCATGTCAGTACTTCTGTTCAGAACAAAGCCCGCTGCATGTAAATGCTCGTCATGAACAGATTGTGCCCATGTAAAAAATGCATTTGAATTATTTAATCTGAAAACATTTATATCCAGTCAAAAAATGTTGCAAATGTAAACATAGCTAGTGAATCATCCTCCTCCATCTCTGTCCTCTGCATCCTTTGTCCTCACTCCATCTACCTCCATGTCCTCTCTAACTGCATCCATATATCTCCTCTTTGTCTTTTCCTGGCAGCTGCATCTACCAATATACCCACTGTCTCTCCTCTGGACATGTCCAAACCATCTCAGTCTGGTCTCTCTAACTTTATCTCCTAGTTGTTCAACCTGTGCTGTACCAAGTGGTGGAGAAAGTACTCAAACAATGTACTTAAGTAAAAGTACAAATAAACAGACAAAAATGTAATCTACTAAAAATAGAAGTACCATATTAATGTTTTTACTTAAGTAAAAGTAAATAAGTACTTGCTTTTAAAATACTTAAAGTATTAAAGTACAAAGTAAAAGTACTTGCTGAATGTACAGTACAGGTAGTCCCCGATTTACGAGCGCTCTGATCTGCGAGGTTCCAGACTTACGAGCTGCGAATTTTTGGAAAAAACGAAAAAAATACTGAGTTTTCATGTGTTTTTTCACCACAGTTAGTTAGCTAAGCATATGGACACACGTTTCCGATCATTTTTATGCACTCATAAGCAGTTTTTGGATGAAAATAGAGTGTTTGTAGTCGCGCTAGCGAAAACCGTTCCAATTTACGAGCGAAATTCCGGATTTACGAGAGAAATGGCGGCCGTTCCAAATTACGAGATTTCCGGTTTACGAGCGCCTCGTTGTAACGGATCTCGCTCGTAAATCGGGGACTACCTGTATTACCTAACGCAATGGTCTACAGTATCATTAAGTGTGCCTATTGTATGTATATTTTCTGGTGTTGAGTCATTTTAAAGAACAATGCTGCAGATAATACATGTTTTTATTGTCTAAAAAAGCTAAGTCTGGTCCTCTGGACATTCAAAAAACAAAACAAAACAAAGCAAAGGTGATCCAAAGCAAAGGTCCAGAGGACCAGACTTAGCTGTTTTAGATTTTTCTACCTGGATTATTGAGCATGCACCAAGGTATGTTTTTATTGTGTTTACTCTGTGACACAGTTCACACTTGGACTTGTGATTCTGTGTAGCAGAATTTCAGGGATGACATGCGTCATGAGTTAAATGTCATTAAGCAAAACAAGAAAGACGGATGATTATACCTTTGAAAGTTTTTATTTAACACAAAGCAAAACCAATGTGTAATTTTAACAGCAGTAAACCCATTGAAGTAAAAGTCAACTGCCTGAAGAAAGGAGCATTAGACCTAACAAAGGAACAGGCTCTGATCATCTCAACTCCAGTTTGTCTTCAACTCCAGTTAAAATACTGTCTCTTCAACCTTGTAATGGGTCAACAGTGAACAATATTTTAACTTAATGACACCATTTTCAAAACTTGGACCCGATTGTCGAGACATTTGGAGACATTTCGTCTCCTGTCCTAACATTCCATGAACTGACACATTTTAATATCGCAGCAAGAATTTCTTTTTCAAGTTCAGAAGAAGTTGGTTTTCAATGTTTTTTTGTTTGTTCAGTCTGGCTCTTGATAGCAGTTTATCTGTTTTAACTGTGCTCTATAAATAAAGATGACTTGACTTGACTTTTGGGAGAGAGAATCTGTCCTGCTGTGCTGAAAAGTCTTTCAATAACATTTCAATTATCTTTCAATGGTCTTTTAATAATATTTCAATAAGGCCATGCATGGGTGTTGTGTATCTTCTGGCTGAATCTCTGTGGTGGAATCCATTTTGAGTGTGTTTGTGGTGCTGTGGGTGCTCCCAGCTCGACGACGTACAGTATATATACTAGAATATATGTCATTG
>JBBPBX010000792.1:97269-117519 GCA_038048925.1 Garcialebias charrua | reverse complement strand
AGCACCCAGAGGGGATGTGGATGGACGGATGATGCCACTCTTTAATGACGCCTCGATGTATTCCGTCATCGTCGCCCTTTCAGGACCAGAGATGTTGTACAGTCTGCTAGACGGTAGTGGAGCTCCGGGTATCAGGTTAATGGCACAATCGTATGGCCTGTGTGGCGGCAACGACAAAGCTTTTTGTTTACTGAAAACAGCTGCTAAGGAGTGGTAAACTTCAGGGACCACGGATAAATCAATGGGTTCAAAAGGTGTTTGTTTGACAGGGCTAGAAGAGATGGCTGAGCGAAGACATTCAGCTGAGCAACGCACCCCCCAATTGTCAATACGACCCTCCTCCCAATTGATGTGAGGGTTATGTAACCTGAGCCATGGATAACCCAAAATGATAGGCAATCTCTGTTTCTCGACAATAAGAAAATTACCCAATTCTTGGTGGTTACCAGATACCACAAACCTAAATTTTATTGTCTTGTGTGAAATGGTTGAAACTGTTTGACCAGTGAGAGCAGAAACAGAGATGTCTTGGTCCAATTTTAGAGACTGGATCTGGAGTTCGTCCACCAAGCTCTGGCTGATCAAATTTTGTTCGGCACCCGAGTCGACCAGGGCCTGAACAGGGAAAGTCACAGTGTTAATACAAAGGGTGACGGGCAGTTTCAAACAATTTACAGGAGTATCAGAAATAGTACCCACCAGCATCTCCTTTTTAACTGGTGGGCTCAATCTTTTACCCGCAGAGAACAGGCGGATAAAGTGTGTCCCTTCCTTCCACAATATAGACAGGCTTTGTTTTGTAGGCGTCTCTGTCGCTCCTCCGGTGTCAGCCGAGTGTGTCCGATCTGCATCGGCTCGGGTTCGGAAAATGACGTCATGGGAACCGGTGGAGTCCTTCCGGATGACAGTTGTTGATGGGAGTTGTAGTTCTCCTCCATCTGACGTTCTCGAGCTCTGTTATCAACTCTAATAGCCAAGGCAATAGTTCCATCTAGGTCAGCAGGTAATTCACTAGTGAACAGTTGATCTTTAATGTTGCTATTGAGCGAATTCAGAAAGGAACTACGTAACGCCCTCTCACCCCAACCGGATTCCTCCGCCAGAATGCGGAAGTGAATGGAGAACTTCGCCACAGTCTCTCGTCCTTGCCGGACTGAAAATAATTTCTGAGCGGCTTCCTCTTGTAACAAAGGATAGTCAAATACCTTGAGGAAGTCCTGGATGAAATCAGCAAATGGCAAAGTCTCGATTCGACGTCGTCGGAGGTAAGCGTTGGCCCACTGCAGGGCTTCACCCTTAAGAGAGGCGACAATATATGACACACGAGACGAGTCAGTGGAGTACGTTACCGGGGCACGGCTGAACGCCAGGTTGCATTGAAGCAAAAAACCACCGCATTTCCTTGTATCGCCCTCAAAAAATTCAGAAGGCTTGATGTCAGGTTCCTTGACATGTTGAACGTGCCTGGTCTCCGTGGGTTCCATGCTTGTAGACTGTTTGGGAGGAGAAGAGGGATTAATCTTTGTCTTTTGTTGGAGAGAATGTACCATACTCCCTAGTTGAAGGAGATTTTTTTGCATAGTTTCTTGTTGTTTAAGAATTTGTTGTAAGGCTAAAGTTACAGAGTCTGTTCCCTGACTACTACCTGGTTGAGGTGGTTCCTCCCCAGTCGTGCCAGAGGGGTCAGTTTGGCTGGGACAAACTATCATGGTGGCGTTTGTACGACCCCGAAATGGCAGACCGAGAAAGAATACACAACAACCAGGAATACAAAATAAGTGTTCTTTATTTACAGGTGAAGGTGGAAGCCTGGAGCTGCAAGAGAACGGAGTAGAGGTGAGTATCCAATCTTGGAGGGTTGATGTTTGAATCTCGAAGTAATCAGAATTGTCTTACTTGTTGTCTTAGATGGATGAATTAAAGAAGAGTGGTCCTGGTTCTTGGCGTGGTGTTGAATATAGGTGAGGAGCGGTGGAGAGAGGAACAGGCAGACCCAGCCTTTTGTTGAGTAGCTGATGGACTGGACTCTTGATGATTTCTGCAGGTGCACCCGAGAGTGCTGGAGGAAGACCGTGGAAGGACTTCAGAGGAGCAGGACATGGAGGTCCCAAAGGCAGAAGTTGTCCCAGCACTGAAGAGGTGTCCAGCTGCTGCTTAAGTAGGCCACCAGAACCAGTCCTCATCAGGCAGCAACAGGTGGGTCTCATCAGGACAATTAGAAATGTGCTGTGGAGAGAGTGGGAGAGACAAACACAGGGAGAAAACCAGGAACCCTACACCTTGGCTAAAATGCAGAGTTTAGAGATTGGTCGATAGTTGTTCAGTGAGGTGGGGTCACCTCCCTTTTATTTAAATAAATGTTTTCATTTTAAAATACAATACAAAAGAAACAAAATCTTATTATACTGCCCCTTTTTTAAACAATCAGTTCAAACAATAATTATCTACAAGTAACAGAACAAATGAATAACTCTTTCTAATTTTTCTAACTAATACAATACACATTAAGCTGCTTCATTTTTTTAACTATTCCATTTTGATAATTTTCTTAAATGTAAACATTGACTTTTCATTTTTAACATCATTCTCCAAACCATTCCACAATCCAATTCCCTGGACTGTCCCTTTGAACTGGTTCTGTATTTTGGTTTTACAAATATCTCTGTTCCCTTGAGATTATAACAACTTTGTCTTTTAACAAAATGTATTTGGATATTTAAAGGTAATGCATTATTCTGAGCCCTATACATAACTGGTAAAATATTATAATCTACCAAATCATGGAACTTCAATAACTTCAGTTGATAAAATAATGTACTTGATGGATGACAGTAATGCTTTCTAGTGATTATTCTTACAGCTCTTTTCTGTAAAATAAAAATAGGCTTTGTAATTGTTTTACAGGCTTTGCCCCAAACATCAATATAATAGATTAAGTGTGGATGAATGATTATGTTGTACAATAGATACAGAGCTTTATCAGTTAATAAGTATTTGACTTTGTACAGTACTGCAATAGATTTAGCTATTTTTATTCTTACAGAATTTGTGTTGTTTCCATGTCAGTTTGCCATCAATAATAACACCCAAAAACTTCATCTCACTCACTCTACAAATCTCAACACCCTCAATTTTAAATGGAACATCAACAGTTTTCTTTTTTATTACTGAATATCATGTAATTAGTTTTATCTAGATTTAATGATAATTTATAAAGTTTAAACCAAGTTTGTATTTTGACTAATTCGGTCTTCATCAACTCCAACATCTGCTCTATATATATATTTTTTTTTTAAATTAAATGTATTCATTTTACATCAATAAAAAACAATGTTTAAACATACAGTGTACAATATAAAAGACATAAAATGAAAGGAGGCAGAGAGAAGAAATAATCTTATAGTATCTGCCCCTTTTTTTTCAAAAAACAAACAAACAAAAAAACACAAAAGCAAACTCAATCCAAACAATTAACTAATGCAATGATTTTCTAGTAATTGAACAAAAAACTTCATTTTTTTACTAAATAATTATTAACTAAAGATTTTCGTATTTAAAAAAAAAATTGATTTAATAATTTTTTTAAACACAAGCATAGACTTAGCATATTTAACATTGTTTTCTAAATTGTTCCATAAATCAATTCCCTGTATCGAAACAGTCCGACCTTTCAAACTGGTCCTTTACTGAGGTTTTGCAAAAATCTCAGTTCCCTTAAGACCATAACAAGACCTTCTTTTGACAAAAAACTTTTGAACATTTGGAGGCAGTAAGTTGTGTTGAGCTTCATACATAACTAATGAAATATTATAATCCACCAAATCATAAAATTTCAATAACTTAAGTTGGTTAAATAATGTATTAGATGGATGACAATAAGGTTTTCCTAAAATAATTCTCACAGCTCTTTTCTGTAAAATAAAAACAGGCTTTGTTATAGTTTTAAATGCCTTTCCCCAAACTTCAACACAATAAATTAAATGTGGAACAAAAATAGTATTATATAACAAATGCAAAGCTGTCTCATTCAAAAAATCTTTAACTTTATACAGGACCGCAGTAGACCTGGCTAACTTAATTTTTACCGAAGTGATGTGCTGTTTCCACGACAGTTTGTCATCAATTATCACACCCAAAAACTTCACCTCATTAACTCTCTTGACTTCCACACCATCAATTTTTAGAAAAAATCCATATTCTTTTTTGTATTACTAAATAACATGCAATTGGTTTTTCCAAGATTCAGTGATAGCTTGTTTAATTTAAACCAGGTTTGTATTTTTGCAAATTCCATTGTTATCAACGCAGTCATTTGTTCAAGGTCACTACCAAAATAAAAGAAGGTAGTATCATCAGCAAACAATATACAATTTAGCAGTTCAGACACCTTCACTAAATCATTTACATATAAAATAAACAACTTTGGTCCGAGTATCGAGCCCTGCGGGACTCCACATGTAATTGGACAGAAATCAGATTTTGTATCGTCAACGTACACAAATTGCTTTCTGTCCGTCAAATAACTGTGTATCCACTGCAGAGCTCGCCCTCTAATACCATACCTGTTCAGTTTAGTGACAAGAATAGTATGGTCAATAGTGTTGTTTTTGATCTATGGCTGTGGTGATTTTTTTTTGTTAATTCCATAAGTGCCATTGATGTGGAATTTTTTGATCTGAATCCATATTGGCTAGCACTCAAGATGTCGTGTTTTTCAAGAAATTTATCCAATTTGTTTACAAATACTTTTTCAAGAATTTTAGAGAATTTTGGTAACTGAAATGGGTCTATAATTGTCAAAAACACCTTTATCACCATTTTTAAAAATACGGATCACTTTAGCAATTTTCATATTATCAGGAAATATGCCCTCTGAAAGAGACAAGTTACATATGTAAGTAAATGGTTCAATGACCTGATGTATTATATTTTTTACAACCACCATATCCATATTAACCCAATCCCTAGATCTCTTGTCCGCAAATTTTTCAACTATCAAAAGTATTTCCTTATTGTCAATTTCTTGTAAAATCATAGTATCTCCACAGTCTTCAATCAAATAGTTCACATTTCCATCAACACTTGGGATTTCATTTGCAAGATTTGGCCCTATATTCACAAAATGGTTATTTAATTCATTTACAATTTCATTTTCATCTTGCGTTTCTTCATTGTCTTCCATGAAAAACTGTGATAAGCTCGTATTTTTGGGGGGGATTTTTCAAAACACTGTTCAAAACTCTCCAGGTTCCCTTCATATCACCATTTGTTTTATGTAATAAATCACTATAAAATTCTCTCTTTTGTCTTTTTATAATTCCTGTTAATTTGTTCTTGTATTTTTTTATATTTAATCTCCGCCTCGGGAGGTCTGCATTTCAAGAAACAAGAATACAGATTGTATTTTTTTTTGCATGCATTTCTTAAAGGGGACCACATATAGGTCTTTAAAATTTTTATGTTATGTCTGTGTGCTATCTTGACAATATTAATTCATTTTAATACACAAAATAATTCTTAGATAATCAATTAAGTATACCCTTTTTAATTCTGCCATTTTTAACTTTCGTTTTGAACGACCGGTTTCTGATACTGAGTTCTGAAATCCACGCCCTTCAAAGGTCTGTTTACGCCCTCTGTAACAGCCAGTATCTGTAATGTGTTGTTGTTTTAACATTAGCTCTTTTTTTTATTACTCATTTGACTTACTGTTAGTGCTAGCTTAAGTTAACTTACCGAAACCCGTCTGAGCGCGCCGCAATTTGCTGCTCCTTTTAGCATGAGACCACCCGAATCCGATGCTAATGTTAGCTTGTTCCTCTTCTGGTGTTCGCCAGCTCCGCTCGTTGCACGCGGCGATTTTGGGAGTTATCGCTGTTCCAGTCAAGACAACACAAAGTTCACCAAGTGTCTCCCGTAAATTTATCCATCTGGAGAAGGTCCTCGCTGCTGCGAGGCTGCTGCGAGGCTGTACAGTTGAAGCTCCGCTCCATCACGCCAGAAGATGGTCCCGGTGCCGCCGGTCCCTATACGCCGGGGGTCTGCTCGTTTAATTTTTGCCGGCTGCACGTTGGGAGAGATGGCAAATACACTAAAAATTGAACTAAAACATAAAAATAACAATTATACTTTATTTATAAAGCCATTTAAAAAAACCACAGCTGCAACAAAGTGCTGTACACATGAAATTAAGAACATATAAACAAAAGATGAGATGAAATCATGAAAAACAACAGTCATGTGTTTAATACAGAAGTGGGTTGAGCCTAACCAGGGGTTGCTAGGTGAGGGGCTGGACTCAGGTTGGGGTGGGTTGTCCTCTCGCTTGTGACGTAACATGCGAGAGTATTTTAAAACAAAACCTATCTTATCACAGTAAAATAAATATACTTAGAGTAAATAAACCACTGAGTGCATTTCTTTGGCCTTAGGACTGTTTTTTATGAAGTACATACCCAAAGTTGAGTAAAAATACGTTAAAAAGTGAATTTTGCATGTGTGGTCCCCTTTAAACCTGTTGTCATCCATGGTTGATCAATGGAACATACTCTCATTTTTTTTTTTTTTTTTTTTTTGAATGTCCAGAGGACCAGACTTAGCTTTTTTAGATTTTTCTACCTGGATTATTGAGCATGCATCAGGGTACTCTCATATTGTGTTTTTGCACACAATTTTTTTTGTACAAGACATCCAAGATATTCATAAACTCATCAAAAGATTTGTTTACATCAGTCACGTAAACATCTTTCCAGTTTTGTTTGCTTAGGTCATCTTTTAATTTATCTAATGCTTTTTGTGACGTGTTTATTACTATATTTCTTGGTTTTTTTAGTTTTTTTTTTTAGTTGTCTGTGTAATGCTATTTTCTATATTATAAATTGTGAAACTTGGTAAATGATCACTCAAATCGGCAATCAAAATACCACTTTTTATATTCTCATTTGTTAAGTTTGTGAAAATATTTTCAATTATTGTGGAGCTATGTGTTGTTATTCTGGTTGGATTTGATATCAATGGAAAGGTAAATTGGACTCGCTCAGCTGCGACCTGCGGACCGGAGCGGACACGGACCGCAGGATGTGTAAATTTGGGGTCAATCAACCTTAATATAAAAAAAAAAATACCAGTTTTACTGCTTGCAAGGTAAAATGCCATAAAAATTTAAAGTAAGATCATGGATTTATCATAAAAGGTAAAATAAAAGCCAAGGTTTTAAAAGTGTGTTTCTGTACACCCTGCTCTCGGCCCTGTGCTCAGGCAACTACCATGTGCCGTGCTGGTGTTGTATGTGTGTTGTAAAGGGTTTGCAACAGTCTGTTTTCATTAGTAAAGTCCTTTTACATCTGCATACTTTGACACTCTGAAGACCATTTCAGGGAAACATGGAAGTTCAAAAGTTTTGGAGAGATCCCACTCCTCCCTCTTAATGGTTCTTTTTCTAGACAGCAAAAACTAATTGAAGTGAATCAATGAAATGTCATGGGTCTTACAGAAGTGAATCTAAATTGATTTTTGATGTAAAAACATTAATAATGATGGTGGTCACTAAATGTTTGTTCAACTGTCATCTAAAAGTCAGTTTCTGGTTGAATTATGGAACATTTGAACACATGTAAACTAAGAATTTGGACTTGTAGCAGGGCACCAGTAATTTGATGTAAATTTATGTACCATTCTTAAAATTAGGTCTCAAATTAAAATGTTTTGTTCTATTGAATCAGTGCATTCCACTCAAATTATTACCAGGATACAAACTATTCCACAATCTTCTTCTTCTTCTTCTTTCGGCTTTTCCATTTTCAGGGGTCGCCACAGCGAGTCATCCTCCTCCACCTCACTCTGTCCTCTGCATCCTCTGTCCTCACTCCAACTACCTTCATGTCCTCTCTAACCGCATCCATATATCTCCTCTTTGGTCTCCCTCTTTGTCTTTTTCCTGGCAGCTGCATTTCAGAGTCAGAGTCAGAGAGTCAGAGAGTCTTTATTGTCATTTGCACCGCATGTAGTACATGTGATGAAAACAAGATTATGTACACGGGGTCCCAGTTACATCCAACAACAACTACAAGAGAAACAACAAATGCAAGAGAAAAACAGTAATAACATCTAGGATTAACTAAGAGAAACATCAGCTAGTAATACACTAAGCCCTAATGTAGTAGAAAAACATCATTATAAACAGCAGCACGAACATGAGTCATTATGAGCAGATGGTCACAGGTGAACGCAGCAACAAGAAACAGATCAGCATCAACATAATGTGATGTTTTGCAGTGATTATTCTTGTTATTTATTTATTCATGAGTCTGACAGCCTCAGGGTAGAAGCTGTTCCTCAGTCTAGTAGTTCTACATTTGATGCTCCTCAACCTCCGTCCTGAGGGGAGCGGGGCAAAGAGCGAGTGTGCTGGGTGACTAACATCATTCTACCAATATACCCACTGTCCCTCCTCTGAACATGTCCAAACCATCTCAGTCTGGCCTCCCTAACTTTATCTCCCAGTTGTTTAACATGTGCTGTACCTCTGATTATCTCATTCCTGATCTTATCCATCCTTGTCACTCCTAAGGAGAACCTCAGCATCTTCATTTCTGCCACTTCCAGTTCTTTCTCCTGTCTTTTTGTCAATGCCACTGTCTCCAGACCATACAACATAGCTGGTCTCACCACTGTCTTGTAAACTTTTCCTTTGACCTTTGCTGACACCTTTTTGTCACAAATCACTCCTGAAACTTTTCTCCATCCACTCCATCCTGCCTGGACTCTCTTTTTCACCTCTTTACCACATTCCCCATTTTCCTGGACAGTGGACCCCAAGTACTTGAAGTCCTGCACCTTTGTGACCTCTGCTCCTTGTAGCCTCACTGTTCCACTGGCCTCCCTCTCATTCACACACATGTACTCTGTCTTACTACGGCTGACTTTCATTCCTCTTCTTTCAAGAGCATACCTCCACCTCTCCAAGTTCTCTTCCACTTGTTCCCTGTTCTCACCACAGATCACAATGTCATCTGCAAACATCATAGTCCATGGGGATTCCTGCCTGACCTCATCTGTTAGTCGGTCCATCACCAGAGCAAACAAGAAGGGGCTCAGAGCCGATCCTTGATGCAATCCCACCGCCACCTTGAAGCTATCTGTCACTCCCACAGCACATCTCACCACTGTCCTGCTGTCCTCATACATGTCCTGTACCAGTCTAACATACTTTTCTGCCACTCCAGATTTCCTCATGCAATACCACACCTCTTCTCTTGGTACCCTGTCATATGCTTTTTCTAAATCCACAAACACACAATGGAGTTCTTTCTGACCCTCTCTGTACTTCTCTATCAACATCCTCAAAGCAAAGATGGCATCTGTGGTGCTCTTTCTTGGCATGAAACCATACTGCTGCTCACAGATAGTCACCTCTTGTCTAAGCCTTCCTTCCACAACTCTCTCCCAGATCTTCATTGTGTGGCTCATCAACTTAATTCCCCTGTAGTTGCTACAACTCTGTACATCACCCTTGTTCTTAAAAATGGGAACCAGCACACTTCTTCTCCATTCTTCAGGCATTTTCTCACCCTCAAATATTCCATTAAATATTTGAGTCAAAAACCTCACTGCCATCTCTCCAAGACATTTCCAAACCTCCACTGGTATGTCATCAGGTCCTACTGCCTTCCCCTTCTTCATTCTTTTCAGAGCTTTCCGGACTTCACCCTCACTAATCTTTCCCACTTCCTGGTCCACAGTTTCTATTACCTCCACTCTTCTTTCTCTTTCATTCTCTTCATTCATTAGCTCCTCAAAGTAATCCTTCCATCTTCCCATCACACTCTCCTCACTTGTTAGAACATTCCCATTCCCATCTTTAATAAGCCTAACCTGCTGCACATCCTTTCCAGCCTGATCCCTCTGTCTTGCCAATCGGTACAAGTCCTTCTCGCCCTCTTTAGTGTCCAGTCTCCCATACAACTCATTGTACGCCCTCTGCTTTGCCTTAGCTACTTCCCTCTTTGCTCTATGTCCCATCTCCTTATATTCCTGTCTCCTCTCTTCAGTCCTCTCACAGTCATATTTCTTCTTGGCTAATCTCTTTCTTTGAATGGCGTCCTGCACTTCACTATTCCACCACCAGGTTTCCTTATCATCCATTCTCTGTCCAGATGACACACCAAGTACCTTCCTACCTGTCTCTCTAATTACTGTTGCTGTAGTAGCCCAGTCACTTGGAAGCTCTTTCTTACCACCCAGAGCCTTTAACAGCTCGTCTCTGAATTTCTCACAACATTCTTCCTTCTTTAGCTTCCACCATTTGGTCTTCTTCTCTGATTTTACTCTTTTTCTCTTCTTCACAACAACAGTCATTCTACACACAACCATCCGATGCTGTCTGGCCACGCTCTCCCCTGCTACAACCTTACAGTCTCCAATCTCTCTCAGGTTTCCTCTTCTACACAGAATGTAATCGACCTGTGTACTCCTTCCTCCACTCTTATAGGTCACTCTATGTTCCTCCCTCTTTTGGAAATAGGTATTGACTATAGCCATTTCCATTCTCTTGGCAAAATCCACCACCATCTGTCCTTCCTGGTTTCTTTCCTTGACACCAAACCTACCCATCACTTCCTCATCCCCTCTGTTTCCTTCACCAACATGTCCATTCAGGTCTGCTCCAATCACCACTTCCACAATCATAAGCTTTATTGCAATCAAAATTAAAATAAAATAAAGAAATACAGCAAAATAAAACAAAAACTTTAACTTCAAGTATGAAATTTGATAATAAACGTTCAACATTGATTTACGGTGGTATTAAACCAAACAGCTTGTCTAAAAAAGCTAAGTCTGGTCCTCTGGACATTCAAATTGGTCTGGACAGGACCAGACTTAGCTTTTTTAGATTTTTCTACCTGGAATATTGAGCATGCATCAGGGCAAACAGCTCGTTGTAAAATTATTGGAAACAAGATATAATTATCACAGAAATATTTTGAACAGTAGACCTTCTAATTCTTAATAATATCGGGTAATCGGGTGTCCTGTCCTGTCGGCAGGGCACAGGTTGGGCCGAATCTTGGATGTTGTCCAACACGGTATTTAATAGTAGTTCAACCTCACGGTCTGTCCACACAAACGAAAGAAAATAAATAAATAAATAACAGGAAGTGTGGCTGCATGAGTTGAAGGGTTGTGACAGCACTACACTGCCACCTATGGGTTCAGCATATTCATTACAACTTTACAACGTTCTGTGGAGAAAAAAACGGGACATGTAAACATACATTTTAAATATTCGAACATGTATGGACAGAGATATTTTTTGTGTGCAAATATTCGTTTTTCAAACACCAGGCTACGTGTGTACAGGGCCTGAGGGGGACGCTTTTTTGTCACGGACCATATCCGGCGCTGCTCGTAAATACGTTATTTCGTTTTTACTGATAGATAATTAGTTATTAGCGGTCCTGCATTTTAAATAAAAATAGCACAAATCCGCTTATGAATTATAAAACTTAAGTCAATCCGCTGTAAAGCTAACAGATTATTTAGCTACGCTTTAAGCGGATTAGCGCAATAGCGCTACCTAGCGGTCGGAGGCCCACCACTGGTACTATCGTTTTCAAATCCATATGGTTGGAAGATTTTCAGACTGGCAGCCTCTAGCCTCTAACCGCCCAATGCCATGCCCCCTGTTCATTGTTTGATGAAGGAAGAAGAACAGGTGGGTCATCGGCTCCAGAGACAAGGCATCATGTTGTCAACATTACTGTACTGAGATTGTGACCATAAGAAAATAACTTCACTAAAAGACACATGATATTTCATGACATCATGCTCAGCTTTTGTGTATAATATTTTAAATACTGTACATGTGCGTGCATAGTTGCCTTGTTTACTATGCTTATTTATATATAACAAAATTGGATGAAATGTGCAGTAAAGGTACTCCCCGACTTACGAGCGCATCGACATACGAGGTTCCGGACTTACGAGCTGACTAACGAACAGTAAAGTTGTACAGAACATACAGAAAATACAGCACTGGTATGTGTTTTTAGATGAAAGTGTGTTAGCTAACCTTTTGTAAACAACGTTCTGAGCATGTTTATGAACCATTATGTATATTTGTGTTGAAAAATGGGTGTTTGTAGTAGCGCTAGCATAAATTTTTCGACTTACGGCCAAAAATCCGGACTTACGAGCGACACGTGTTTCGGGTTCCGACATACGAGATTTTGTGTTACGAGCACCTCGTAGTAACTGAACTCGCTCGTAAGTCGGGGACTACCTGTATTTAAAGCTTTTGGAACATAAATCTTTAAGAGTTAGTTTCTGTTTTTGCTAGAATAAATAAAACTCTTCAGTGGAATACTCTGTATGTGGTAATGTTTCACTTTAACAGCCATAGTGGTATCAACAGAATCATGTATCAAATGGGTGTTGCTTCTGTTTAAGCAAGCTTCAACAAAATAAAGTTGAGGAACATGTTTTGATAGCTGGGTCAGCTGTGGCTGAGTGGTTAGAGCAGTCGTCCTCCAATGGAAGAGTTGGGAGTTTGATACAACCAGCAGTCACATGCCCAAGTGTCCCTGGACAAGACACTGAACCCCTCACTGCCTCCCATGTGTGTCCCATCAGTGTATGAATGTGATTTTAAAAAAGCACTGATTATTCTTTGTACAGATGTAGTAGAGTGCTGTATGAATGGGTAAATGAGGGCACAGATTGTAGTGCAAAAGGCTTTGAGTATCTTGATAAGATAGAAAGATAAGATAGAAAGTTACTATACAAATACAGTGCATTTACAATTTATAAATTATGTCCACAATTATTTATTCGTTTTTATTCATTTTAAAATTAAAATAAAAAACAATTTACATATATGAAATGAAAAGAAACAAAATATAAAATGAAAGGTAGCAGATGAAGAAAAAAAATCTTATTATATCTGCTCTTTTTTTTTTCTTTCAAAGAATCAATTCAAACAACAATTTGATGAAATAAAATAAAATGTGCAGTCCATGAACAAGTTGAACTTTAAATGTCATGAAAGTGGAACATATTCATAAACACTACTAAGTGGAACATATTCATAAACACTACTATAGATATTTTCTTTAAAAAACAACATATCATCCAATCCCTGACAGCCAAGTCCAAGTCAAGGTAGCAGATTCACCAGTGATTGTGTCTAGTTTGTTGTCAAATATCAATTTCCCCTCATCCAACCCACTCAAACTGGTTTTCTTTGATGGCCTGCTTCCTTCTACTAATTGCAGCCTTTTGACCTTTCTCCTCTCGTTTGCTCATCCCGTTTTCTCCTCGTTTCTCTATCAGTTGGACCTTTCAACCCTATTTGGCCTAATTTGTATTCAGCATTCAAGTTCTTTCTGTTGTATTTTTTCCCAAATTCACTCACTAATTCCTTCATTGTCCCCGAGTTTGATATCCAGGAAAAAGAATTGGAGTGTTTTTTATAGCTTGTGCTGTGTTTCTCCTCAATGTATAGACGTGGTAGTTTCCAGCTGCAGGACAACTCATTCTGATGCCAGAAGAAGAGACTACCTCTTTTTTATTTGCCTCTTAAGTTACAAGACAGACAATTGTTTAAGCAGAACTCAACTCCAGCAGCCAAGCCCTGCTGTAAATTTGAGCTGATTTAGACTGCAGAGACATTTCCCTGAACAGGGCTAAGGCTGTAAGGATACAATACTGTATCTGATGTGTTTAATGACCACGGTTTAACTTCAAATAGCATCAGGTAGGAATAAGAAGCACAACTGAGTTAAAAGTTAGAATTGCACTTCTGTCAATGGAATTAGAAATGTGTTTTGTTGCAGTGGAGTTTAGATCTCAAAATATATTTTGATTACCGGTAATGTGAACAGTGTGGAATAAGGTCCAGCCGCTCTCAAGGAGATTTGTAATAATAATAATAATAATAATAATAATAATAATAATAATAATAATAATAATAATAATAATAATAATAATAATTAATAATAATAATAATAATAATAATAATGTATTCAATTTGTACTGTACTTTACATTTTTCAATCTCAAAGTGCTACAATATAAAATATCTAAAGAGAATGAAACATGGACTAAAAAAAGGACTAAAGATTTTAAAAGCTAAAAAAAAAAACATGCAGGATTTAAAATACCTTTAAACACTATAACATATTTTAAATAAAAAGGTCTTCAGTCTTTTCTTAAAACTTTCTGCAGTTTGGAGTATCCTTAGATGGTCAGGGAGGTTGTTCCACAGACAAGGAGCAGCACAGCAAAAGGTCCTGTCACCCATGGTGCACAGTTTTGTCCGGGGAGGGCAGAGCTGGTAGGAATTTGTGGAGTGGAAGGACGTGTTGATGTCTGAGCAGTGAGCAGTTCTTTAAGGTAGTATGGGGCATTGCTGTGAATGGATTGATGGGTGAGTAAGGAAACCTTGTATTCAATACGGAGTGAAATGGGAAGCCAGTGCAGGGATTTAAGGATCGGGGTGATGTGGTCATGTTTCCATCGCTTCATCAGAATCCTAGCTGCACTGTTCTGTACATCCTGAAATTTTTTGAATGTGCTTAGATGGAATTCCATAGAAAAGTGCATTGCAGTAGTCCAGTCTTGAGGAAACAAAAGCATGGACAAGTTTTTCAGCATCGGAAAAGGAGAGTAATGGATGGAGTTTGGAGATGTGTTTCCAGGGGCCATGCCATGCGTACCTTGCAAACTAATACACAAGTTCAGGCTCCTTCCCCAACAGAGGTGACATTTCATGTTCCAAGAGACAGCTTTGGTAAGCCAGGGTCAGAGTGCCAAGACAATTGCCTTTAGCTACCACTCGTGGCACCATACACCTGACCCTTACAACCCCTCCTGCAGGTGGTGGGCCCACAGGAAGGCAAACCCATGTACATGTACAGTACTCATGTAAATATTATATATTTAGTACCTTTCTATATAATCAAGATACTTGAAGCTCTTACATACAACACAATCTGTGCTCTCAATTACCTCCACACACACATTCATACAGTACTCTACAGGTACTACATCTCTACAAAGATAATCTGAATACGTAGAGGCTAATCAGTGGTTTATCACATTCATACACCAATGGGACACACATCGAAGGCAATGAGAAGTTCAGGGTCTTGCACAGGGACACTTCAACATCCGTCTGCTGGTGGAATTGAACCCCCAACTCTCCTGTTGAAGGAAGATTGCTTTAACCACTCAGTCAAAGCTGCTCCGTGTAATACAGTATATACTGTAGTAATAAACAGCATCTACACATTATAAAAAAGAAGGATGGTTTTCTCTTTGGCAAATAGTCATTGAAACAGACTTGATTGGTGCTATACCTATCCACCTCTAAATGTGATTTTGAAGACAAGAATGTGGTGATTTGTTTGCTGGGTTAAAATATTACAAATCTTCCTTATGAATAATCTACTAAACGTTTGAAATTAAAAAAAAAGAGCTAGAAGAGTTGTATATACATTTAATAGTAAATTAAGTCACAAAACTCAATCACAGTGTATGTGTGTATCTACTTATATATAACTAAATTATTTTTGTAATAGGCAAGTGCATCAGGGCAGTTGCTGAGTTGGTCAAAATTTGGGATCAATAGGCCTGCCAAGCAGCATTTGTCCTCCTGGTCGACAGGGCCCGTCTCAGGACACAACAGCACAGGGACTTTAACTCTGATCTTATTTATGTGCACACAAAGGGTAGCACAAGAGGTCTTTTGGTGGGGCCTGTTCAAACAGAAGGCCGGTGTGGACGGGTCTTTAAGGGGGCTGGGTCACATTGACTCTGGGGAAGAGCGAGCGGCTGACAGGTCAGTCTTAAAACCTTAAAAAATGGGGCTGAGATCAGGGGGTACTAAGGGAGGGGAGGGTGAGGGAGCTTCAGCCTTCTCCCTCTTCTCCCAAGAGACGAGAGGGAGCCTGGAGACAATAAGTCTGTGCTGTGGCGCTCAGAGGAGCCAACACTGAGTGCCAGTTAAGAAGTTAAGACAGGGAGGTGGGAGGTTGGTGCACATGGGGCAGCTAGAAGTGAAAAAAGGCCTCCATCTACTCCCAGCTGTCGCAAAGCCCTGCAAAAATATGCCTCATGTGTTTTCAACACTAAGGCCATGATGGGCCTCCATCCCAATGGGCAAAGGAACAATGCTAAATCAAACAGGGATCCACCCCCCTCTCCAGGCTGGCAGGGCAGCTACTGATTTGGAGGATGAAGGGCAAAAGATCAAAGCCCTCAGGAGAGAGCCACAACAGCTCCATCCAGCTGGATGTTTCCCTCCTGTCACCTTCAAGTGGGGGTGCTAACCAGGGACCATTTTGCTAGGAGTGCAGGGTGCGTCATAAACTGCAAACCAGCAGCCACTTGGCTGTATAGCATAAGTGTGTATGTGTACAGAATTACGTAGAATATGTCGGAGGTTGATTAGTTGATTAAAGTCAAATGTAACAGTGTGAGCCAGAACACAAATCTGTTACTGCTGTCATTGTTGCTTAGCAGTGAGGTGGGTACAAGAAGACAAGAAACTGAAAAAAGTGAGGTTAAGAAAACTGGAACAAATAAAAACTGATGAGGTGGTGGTGGGAAGAAGACCATGAACTAAAAAATAAACTCCGTACATACATACATTTATTTATTTAACCTTCTTTGTGCTTAACAAAAAAGGACATTCGCACATTTTACCGCACGTGCCATGCACATCTGGGCATTTGTTTTTCCTACGAGCTGACCATGAAAGGTTCCTGAATCTATCAATTACTACAAAAATTACCCACCCTTTCAATTTATGGCTGACTCAGCCCAACCGTGACCCCTCACCCCGAATCCACTGACCTGGAAGTTACATTCATTTGAGGCAGCCATTTCCTGACTCTATAAAGGGAGACGGCGGAACTGAAAGAGACTAAGAGTGAAAATGTTGGGGGAAGAATCATTAACTACTAGTACAATGACCAGAGCTGTGTCAGAGTCCAGCCTGGTGTTTTGGAGAAGGCAAACTCACCAGATTCAAGAGGGCCACAGTATGTATGAGCACTGGGCAAAACTGAAAGTTATGCACCATAACTCATGTTCCCTGAAGGAAAGGAACGAGGTGTAACATACTTGCTATGGGAATTGCACCCCCGCGCGATTACCTGAAGGAATACATTCACGCCTTTTACGGCAGGGGGCGTCACCCCGCGCCAGAGGTACCGCCCTTTAGGTACTTAGGCGACTGACGCCCCTCCATCTTCCTCAAAAATTTGCACTTCACCGAGCTTTCAGCATTGAAAAGGGCCAGCTATGTTGCACCTCGTTCCCTTCCTTCAGGGAACATGAGTTATGGTGCATAACTTTCAGTTCCCTTTCAGTTCGGTCTCTCGGTGCAACATACTTGCTATGGGAACGTAATTCATTCACGCCCTTGAAATGCTCAGTAAAATGCCTGTTAGTGTGAAACGTCTGCCATTGACCAGAAGGCATCTCAAAGCTACTTTCTATTGTGTATTAGAAAGAACAGCCTGAGTGACGTCACACGCAGTAACATCCAAACTGTAGTACTTTGCAAAAGTGTTTAAAGAGCTCCAGTTCGCAGCAGCACAAATGTCTGCAACTGACACGCCCTTGAACAATGACCAGGAAGTGGCCAAGCCCCTGGTTGAGTGAGCATGGACTCCAGGGGGCACTTGTTGACCTTGCTACCGTATGCCCTCTTAATGGCCTCCGTCACCCAATGTGAGAGGCGCTGTCTTGATAGGGCCTTTCCTGTAGCAGGTGCGGCAAAGCAGACGAACAGTTGGGTTGTTTTCCTCCATTCGGCTGTCCTCTGCATGTAGGTGCGTAAAGCCCTCACTGGGCAGAGAGCCTGTAGCCTTTCCTGTTCCTGAGTGAGGACAAGGGCAGGTGGAAAGGAGGAGAGATCAAAGTCCAGACTCCTATGGTTCAGGGTCAGGACCTTGGGAGTATATGCGGGATTAGGCCTTAGTGTGACCTTTGACCCATCAGGGGCGAATCTAGTACACATTGGGTGTACAGATAATGCATGGAGGTCACCCACGCGTTTCGCTGAGCAAAGAGCCAGGAGAAGAGCAGTTTTATAAGATAGAAGATCTATCTTAATCTCACTGAGAGGCTCGAATGGTGGGTCGCAAAGAGCACCCAAGACCAGACCAAGATCCCAACCAGGGGTCAAGGTCCTGCTGGGTGACCTAGTTCGAAGCACACCCTTCATATATTTCATAATGATTGGGTATGCTCCAAGAGTCCTGTGTCCCCAGCCCTCATGACAAGCAGAGATAGCTGCAAGGAACACTTTAATCGTTGAATAAGAACGACCCTTTTCCAGTAAATCCTGAAGGAAAGTTAAAAGTTGAGCCAGGTCGCAAGCATAAGAAATTATATTTCTTTCTGAGCACTAGGCTTCGAATATGCGCCACTTTTGTGCATAAAAGGATTGTGTTGACCCGGCACGGGCATTTTGTATAGTTGGCACTACGTTCTCAGGCAAACCCAACGCCATCAGTCTGTCTTTTTCAGCTAACAGGCTGGAATTAGTTCCAGATCCTGGCCTAAACAGTTGGGCTGTGACTTCCTGTGTGAGACTTTGAGAGTCCACCAGGTTGGGGAACGGGCCTCCACGGTGATGTGTTAACAGACATCTCTGATCGAGTCTCCTCGAAGACAGATGGAGTCTATTAATTTTATTAGAATGAGTTGGAACAGGAAAACTACTGTTTCCCTCCAAAACAGGTTTTTCTGTTGGGTCGAGGGCTGCTGTTTCTGTAAACGAGCAGACCTCCTGACTCCAATCGTTGTCCCCCCAGGTGGGATACTGTGTGGGGACAAGGTTGATGCAGCTCTGTGAGGAAAATCACGTGATGCACTTCCACTGTTCGAGCTTTGTGTGTCCTTCATGAATAATAAAGGAGCAACAGCGATGTGTGAACGTGGGGATGATCCTTTGTGGCTGGCACTCAAGATAATTTGTTGATAAGGAGCCCAGTTTCCCTTCAAAATCAAGAGGAAAATCCTGGTTAAACTCCGATCCTTTTACACGCGCAGTAGCGTGATCACAACCGCTTCTCAGAGGGTGTGAAAAAATGGGTCTGCTTTGGGACGTCCGACGTGCTCTCCTGTGGTGTGAGCGTGTCACGTGGTCGTCTGGCTAGTGTATTAGCCGGCCCATTGCTCCTAATGGAGTGGGGACTGGGACACGTACCCTTTCCCACCTGCTTTAGCGGGAGGTGTAAGGTCTATTCGCAGACGCCTCTGGGTCTGTCTTTTGGAGACCGGTTCAAAGGTACCCTGCTAGGGCTTATTGAATAGGCTGGCACCCCATGAGCTGTGAGGGAGGGGGATGTGCCCCCCCCCCTTTATGACGGCAGACAGGCCAGAGGCCCGTACCGTTGACTTTATTTGTGTTGGTGTTTTTTTTTTCAATAAAACAGGGATGTGCTGTTTTATGAGTTTTATTCGTGCTTACGTGCAACGACATACATGATTTGATGTCACTCACAGCAAGAAGAACATGGTTTGTGCATGCAACATGATTATCAGGTTTCTGTACTTTGCTACAAATAAAGTCTGAACAAGGTACGAACACTCCTGTTACCACGTGGGCAGGAAGTTGTCTAAAATGTAAACGTGAACCTGGTTCATCAGGCACGTTTTTGACAAGTGTCCCGGTTCGCCGAGGAGGCCCTGTGCCTGCTCGCTAGGCGTGGGACAAACCTGTTTTTATTCCATGCGTGCTCGGAGCGAGGTTGGTTCGGCGGGGGTCTCTGCCGAGGCTCCTCCTCGTATGATGTCCGCTTCTGCGGTGGTACACGCGTCGTCGAGCGGTGCCGCGGCTGTGCAGGTCTGCTTCCAGCGGGTTCTCTGGGGGGGTTGGCGAAACTCCGACGAGGGATGCCCACCCTGAGAGCTTCAGCCTGCCTGCGTCTTTGGTCCAGCTTGGTTTGGATTCGCTCTAAAGTCTGGCCAAAAAGTCCCTCCGCTTCTATCAAGTGGTGGAGAAAAGGCACCTTTTGTCCCTCTGGTAAATCCGTCAGCGTCATTCACAGGTGGCGGAGCGTGATGACCACTTCCGCCATACCTCTGCCCTGAGCCACAGCAGTTGTACCCATCATACGAAGGACAAAGTCTGTAGCTCTGTGGGCTTCGTCCAGTAGTTCGGCAGCAGCTTGCTTATCCAGGTCGCTTTCGTAAATGAGCCCATGAGGTTCAATAAGATTTACCTGACTAAATAAAG
>JBBPBX010000792.1:74163-89969 GCA_038048925.1 Garcialebias charrua | reverse complement strand
ACTTAATATTTGATAATATCTTTTAATAATAATGATGGATAATAAGGATAATAATGTGAACTATTTAATTGATGGTTGTCTAGACATTATGTTCCTGAATGGAACTGATAAAGACAAAATAATGAATGTAGTTGATACATTTGCAGACAAAAGATCAAAGGATTCGATGGATATGGATATGACATTTGTAAAGAACATAATGAATCATGTAATTGAGCCATTTACATATATGTGTAATATATCAGGGCAGCACGGTGGCACAACTGGTAGAGCTGCTGCCTCTCAGCGAGAAGGTTGCCGGTTCAAATCCCGGTCCGGGGCCTTTCTGGGTGGAGTTTGCATGTTCTCCCCGTGCATGCGTGGGTTTCCTCCGGGTACTCCGGTTTCCTCCCACAGACCAAAAAACATGCTTGTTAGGCTGATTGGTGACTCTAAATTGACCCTAGGTGTGAGTGTGAGAGTGGATGGTTGTTTGGTGTGAGTGAGACAGGTCCCTCTTGTAAATGAGTCCCCGTGACTCAACGAGGCTAGCCTGTATAAATAAAGGTTGAATGAATGAATGAATATATATCTAATAAACTGTAAAATATATAATATCTAATCTGTAATTTATTAATGCAATTTATCTTTTACAACAGGAGTCTTTCCATACAGAATGAAAGTAGCTAAGGTAGTTCCTCTTTTCAAAAATGGTGATAAATGTGTGTTTAATAATTACAGACCAATATCCCTGTTACCAAAATATTCTAACTAATAATCAATATGGCTTCAGAGCAAAAAATTCTACACTATGGCTCTCATGGACTTTATAGAACAAGTCACTAAGCACTAATATCATAAAAAACTACTTCAAACAGCAGCACAAACATGAGTCTGTATGGGCAGATGGGCACGAATGAACACAGCAACATGAAAACAGATCAGCAGCAACATGAAATGGATCAGCAGCAACACGAAACAGATCAGCAGCAACATGAAACAGATCAGCAGCAACATGAAACAGATCAGCAGCAACATGAAACAGATCAGCAGCAACATGAAACAGATCAGCAGCAACATGAAACAGATCAGCAGCAACATGAAACAGATCAGCAGCAACATGAAACAGATCAGCAGCAACATGAAACAGATCAGCAGCAACATGAAACAGATCAGCAGCAACATGAAACAGATCAGCAGCAACATGAAACAGATCAGCAGCAACATGAAACAGATCAGCAGCAACATGAAACAGATCAGCAGCAACATGAAACAGATCAGCAGCAACATGAAACAGATCAGCAGCAACATGAAACAGATCAGCAGCAACATGAAACAGATCAGCAGCAACATGAAACAGATCAGCAGCAACATGAAACAGATCAGCAGCAACATGAAACAGATCAGCAGCAACATGAAACAGATCAGCAGCAACATGAAACAGATCAGCAGCAACATGAAACAGATCAGCAGCAACATGAAACAGATCAGCAGCAACATGAAACAGATCAGCAGCAACATGAAACAGATCAGCAGCAACATGAAACAGATCAGCAGCAACATGAAACAGATCAGCAGCAACATGAAACAGATCAGCAGCAACATGAAACAGATCAGCAGCAACATGAAACAGATCAGCAGCAACATGAAACAGATCAGCAGCAACATGAAACAGATCAGCAGCAACATGAAACAGATCAGCAGCAACATGAAACAGATCAGCAGCAACATGAAACAGATCAGCAGCAACATGAAACAGATCAGCAGCAACATGAAACAGATCAGCAGCAACATGAAACAGATCAGCAGCAACATGAAACAGATCAGCAGCAACATGAAACAGATCAGCAGCAACATGAAACAGATCAGCAGCAACATGAAACAGATCAGCAGCAACATGAAACAGATCAGCAGCAACATGAAACAGATCAGCAGCAACATGAAACAGATCAGCAGCAACATGAAACAGATCAGCAGACAACATGATGTGATATTTCACAGTGATTATCCTGGTTAGAGATTCATGAGTCTAACAGCCTCAGGGTAGAAGCTGTTCCTCAGTCTAGTGGTTCTACACTTAATGCTCCTCAACCTCCTTCCTGAGGGGAGTGGGGCAAAAAGTGTGTGTGCTGGGTGAGTGTGGTCCTTCATGATGCAGGTGGCTCTCTTCCTGCATCTG
The DNA here is from genome assembly GCA_038048925.1 of Garcialebias charrua. Lineage (NCBI taxonomy): Eukaryota > Metazoa > Chordata > Actinopteri > Cyprinodontiformes > Rivulidae > Garcialebias > Garcialebias charrua. The sequence continues at coordinate 87,811 of JBBPBX010000792.1, read as the reverse complement.
GAGGTGTAGATGTCTGTGATGGTGGGGAGACTGACTCCAACATCTTCTGTGCAGCCTTCACCACTCTCTGCAGAGCTTTTCTTTCTGCAGCTGTGCAGCCTCCATGCCACACGTTGATGCTGGAGCACAGGATGCTCTCCACTGCACACCTGTAGAAGGAGGTGAGAACTGGGCTGCTCAGACCAGCTCGTCTCAGCCGTCTGAGGAAGTAGAGTCTCTGATGACCTTTCTTGATCAGGCTGGTGGTGTTGTGAGTCTCTGATGAACTAGTTTGAAGGGGAGGTCTACCTTAATTCAGGGAGTTGGATTATGGAATGACTTGGAGACAAATGTTAAGGAAGCCAAATCAATGTTTGTATTCAAGAGACTGGTCAAAATGGAATTGTTAAAGAAATATATATGAATGCATTTTAATGAGTAATGTATGAGAATTGAAAATTCAGTGAGTTATTTACTTTGTTTTGTTATTTACAGGAAAAGTTTGTTTGAATTGTTTATTAGATAAATAAGGAGCAGTTTTAACAATATTCTTTCTTCATCTGCTGCCTTTCATTTTATATATTTGTTTCTAATTACATATACTTTCAATTGTTATTTCATTATACAATGAATAAATAAATAAACAAATAAATAAATACATCTTTTAATTTTATTTCATGTTTATCAAAGCATTAAGTTTAAACCCATTTACAGATTCAGAATTTTATCTTGAAGCTCAATTAAAATCAAATTACATGATTTTTTGTGCATAAATCCACTTAGACTCTACATTTCAGAACTTCTTGCTGCTGAACGTCACATTGTTTTGCTCCTGTTTCTGTTAGACTTTGGTCAGTTAGCCAGGAGGAAGGGTGAGGCAGATTATTTTAGTCTTATCAGAGGCACTTCACATAAATGCCTTTTTATGATGAAGTCAAGTTCATAGTGCAAAGACGAGGCAAATGTGGAGCCATATCTCCTGTGGGGGATAATAATGTGTAGGTTCCCTTTCAGTTTGGTCTCTCGGTGCAACATACTCTATTTGCTATGGGAACATATTTGCTATGGGAATTGCGCCCCCGCTTGATTACCTGAAGGAATACATTCACGCCTTTACGGCAGGGGCGTCAGCGTCGTGCCAGAGGCCCCGCCCTCTGGGCATTTAAGCGACCGACGCCCGTCCATCTTTCTCTTTTTGCCCTTCACCTCGCTTAAACACCTGAACATCGCGGGACTTCTCTGTTGTCGCGTCGCTTGATTGAGGTGAGCTTGCTCCCTTCACTGAGCGTACAGAGAAAACTTTCCTGCGTACTGCTGGGCTGGCGAAAGCTAGTCCAGCATTTTTCTACTTACCCGAAGTTTCTCTTCTCTTCCGCAGCTTCGCTCGACGGCGCTAACTGCGTCACAACCGTCTGCTAATCTCTAGCAGTCTACCAGCGAAAGCAAGACAACGGAGAAGACGGCTTCGAACAAAAGGAAACTAGGACCAACTTCTACTCTTCTCGTCTCCGGACATGGCTCCCGAGAAGGGAAAGCGGAGGACAAAGAAGAAGAAAACCAGGACGACAACCCCTCGCTCGCGCCCATGCCCCAACGGATGCTGCTACTCCCTCTCGGCGACGGACACCCACGAGGCCTGTCCTGTCTGCCTAGGGATTCTTCACGCGAGGAAAGCGCTGGAATCCCTCGACTCCTGTCCCCACTGTCGTCAAATGACGGCCACAGTGAGGAAATGCCGCGCGGACACGTTGGCCAAATCTATGGCGAGGACCGCTGCGATGAAGGTTGCACGTCGCACTAACCTGCTCGCTCCCGAACCGGAGCTCGAAAACGTGGACTTGAAATGCAATGGCCGAGTCGGAGAGGATAATGCGTCAGACTCCTCACTTGCCATCGAGGACTCAACGCCAGAAGTGTCCGACATAGACGTCGAATACGGTGACAAGGGAGAAACTGTTGATTCTTCCCAGAACCTAGCGTAGAACCTTCCGGAACCGCACTTGTCGGTACCCGCTCTGTTCGACCTGTGCCATAGGGCCGCTGATGCCCTACAGGTCACGTGGCCGGACCCCACGCCTCGCCAACAGGCTACGAGGCTGGCAGGAAGCTACTTCTACGCGAAGCAACCGATAACGTCGCAAAAAATACCAATTTTTCCAGACTTTCTCATGGAACTCAAACGCTCCTAGGCGGAACCCAGAGCTCCCATCATGCTACCATTGTCCCGACTCTTGGATGTCACGGGAATGGAGGCTCTGGGCCTTGCCAGTGCACCCCCGATAGAGGAGTCTCTGGCGGCTCACCTGGCCCCGACAGCCTCGGGAATGAAACCAGCACTACCCAGTAGGGCCTGCCGCGCTTCGGAAAAACAACTCGAGAAGTGCTACAAGGCCCAAGGCCTCGCGGCTCGCGCAATGAATGCATCGAGCATGGTGCAGGCGTACCTGGCAGAAAAAGTACAGGATATCCAGATAACAAAAGACGAACAAGCCGCTGCTGAGGCCATGGAGGAGGCCCGTCGTGCCTCTGACCTCGTGCTCCGCATGATGGGGACAATAGCTATTTCCCAAGGCAAAGCAATGGCAGAAATAGTTGTTGCCCAGCGCCATCTTTGGCTAACACTATCGGACCTCCCAGAGAACCAGAGGTCCACTTTCCTTCAGCACCCAATTGAGTCGACGGGACTCTTTGGGGGAGCCCTGGAACGTGTCCAGGCAAGGCTGGAACAAAGACACAAACAAGCGGAAGCCCTCTGCGAGGGTTTGCCAAGGAAAAGATTCGCTCCACCAAAGGAAAACACGCGTGGTCTCCCACGAAAGAGACCCGCTGGGGACAGTGAAGCTTCTCAGTACCGTCCGAGTGCTGCTCCGACCTCCTCCTACGGAAACCAGTTTCGGACCTGATGAACCAGGACAAACTCATAATTTTACAGGTTTGACCGCCCACAAGGTACGGGAACCTAACTTTCTGATCCCAGTCTCTGCTCGTAAAAAACTACAAGGAGCTGGTGACATGTGTGCGCGTACCAAACTTGACTCGCCTACTGTATGTGAACAAAACAAACACTGTTTCAGACATGTACAAGAATAAAAGTACCAAAGCACAGACTGCCCTAGTTCTTGACTCGAGTCCCATTTTTATAAAACCCAGACCGCATGGTTGAACTATAAACCACAGCAATATTCACGAGATCTGCCAGAGACGGCCTGATCTCGCGACATCTTCTGTTGGGCCGAGCAACCTGCTCGAAAAAGCACGAGAGGTGTCAAAGATCACCCCTTCAGCGCTGAAACAGGAGGAGCAGCAATTCAACATGCCATCCAGGCTCAGTGCGTAATGGCAGGCTTGGGAGGCGTGTCTACCAAATGATTGGGTCATGACAACAATACGTCACGGGCTCAAGTTGCAGTTCTCAAAGAGACCACCCCGTTTCTCAGGGGTGTTGCAATCTAAGATCAACCCTGCACTTGTACACGTGCTGAGTGAGGAAGTTTCAACGATGCTGCAAAAGGGAGTGATTAGTTTGGTCTTAGGACGCAAACTACGCTCTGGCCACTACAGCAAGTACTTTCTGGTGCCCAAAAAGGACTGTTCCTTGAGACCGATTCTGGATCTCAGGACTCTCAATAAAATAATTAAAACTTTCAAGTTCAAGATGCTTACACTGCGGCAAGTTCTCCAGTCTGTGAGACCAGGAGACTATGCATGTACAGTGGATTTGAAAGATGCCTATTTCCATATAGGCGTGTGGAGGAGACACAGAAAGTTCCTCCGTTTTGCGTTAGAAGGAAACGCTTATGAATTCAAAGCCTTACCCTTCGGTTTAAAGACTGCTCCGCGTACATTTACTAAATGTCTGGATGCAACCCTGACCCCTCTTAGGAATCAAGGACTCAGGGTCTTGAATTACCTGGACGACCTGCTGATTCTGGCTGGAAGCAGAAGGCAGGCGCTGTCACACTCCTTTAAGGTGATCTCTCACCTGGAATTTCTCGGTTTTGTCATAAACCTACAGAAAAGCGATCTGACCCCGTCACGGGTTACCATATTTCTGGGTGTACAGATGACATTGTCCAATACAGAGCATGGCTCTCGAAGGAAAAAGTTTCCTCCATTCGCCATTGCCTGGGAAATTTTTTAATGGACCAACAGGTCCCTGTGAAAACGTGCCAACGCCTGTTAGGCCTCTTGGCGGTAGCCATTCCTTGTGTGCCACGTGCATTATTGAAAATGCAGGCCATACAGGTTTGGTTTAACCAACAAATACAACCCGCTCTGCCTAACCAAGCAGAAAAGGTTAAGATAGACCCAGAGTGTCTAAAGGCCCTAGAACCTTGGAGAGATCTGTCCGTTTTCACGGAAGGGGTCTCACTGGGAAAGGTGTCGTCCCGTGTAGTCATCACGACGGACGCCTCAAAAACGGGATGGGGAGTGATCTGCAGAAACCAGAACGCCCGCAACCTTTGGAACGAGCAGGAAGCCAAATTACATATTAACTTCCTGGAATTACTGGCCGTATTCCTGTCATTGAAATACTTCTTCAGTAAAGGTCTGGTTGCTGGGCATCATATCATCATATTGGGCAGCACGGTGGCACAACTGGTAGAGCTGCTGCCTCTCAGCGAGAAGGTTGCCGGTTCAAATCCCGGTCCGGGGCCTTTCTGGGTGGAGTTTGCATGTTCTCCCCGTGCATGCGTGGGTTTCCTCCGGGTACTCCGGTTTCCTCCCACAGACCAAAAAACATGCTTGTTAGGCTGATTGGTGACTCTAAATTGACCCTAGGTGTGAGTGTGAGAGTGGATGGTTGTTTGGTGTGAGTGAGACAGGTCCCTCTTGTAAATGAGTCCCCGTGACTCAACGAGGCTAGCCTGTATAAATAAAGGTTGAATGAATATCCTGGTAAAATCAGATAACAGAACCATGGTGTCCTTCATCAACAGAGAGGGAGGGACGAGGTCCTGTGCCCTCCTCGATCTGACACGGAGGATGCTCACATGGTGTGCTCCAAGAATCTTGTCACTTAGGGCGACTCATGTCCCAGGTGATCTGAATTATGGAGCAGATGCCCTTTCAAGAGGGCCTCTCTTGGCGTCAGAATGGAGCCTGAACCCACGGATCGTGGAACAGGTATGGTCATGTTTTGGTAGAGCCTCTGTGGACCTGTTCGCTTGCAGAGCTAGCTCATACTGTGACCTCTATTTCTCCTTTGAAGGAGATAGATGCTCCTTTGGGGATAGACGCTCTGGCACATGATTGGCCAGCAGGGGTGCTCTACTATACTTTTCCACCCGTCCCTCTGATCGAGGTGACATTGGAATGGGTACGTCAGGGAGCTCTCTCCTTGATCCTCATAACTCCCAGATGGCCACAGAAACCATGGTTCCCGGAGTTGATCTCAATGTTGTCGGGGACACCTTGGCAATTGCCTCCTCATAGGGACCTACTGACTCAAGCACGTGGACAGCTTCTACACCCACGTCCAGGGTTGTGGCAACTCTCAGCCTGGCCTTTGAAAGGTGCTGGCTGAAAGCCTAAGGCTTTGTTGCTTTGTCCCGACACAAGCAGTAATAACATTCACAAGGGTATCCCTTAATGTTTATGTTTTTTGCCTAGGAGATGTATAATGGAAGGATTTTCCCTCTCCTTGATTGATCTCCAACATCAGGATGGGCTCCACTTGTCAGTCGTGCCGTAAAAAAGAAAAAAAAAAAGAAAAACATTGCTCCTCCTGTCCCTCAGAATGCCCCAAGGGAAAACAGGAGTCGATGAGTACTCACACTCCTGGGGCATGCTTAGGCTGTCTCTGATTGGTGTTGTGTATATATATACACGGCCATGTGAGACATCATGTGGAAGGAACTTGGAGGCAGACCATGGAAGGAGGCGGATGTCCATTTGGTGAGTAAATCCTTGTAATTTCCAAGAGTCCTAGTAGTGTCTTGCAGGTGGTTGCTGGTGGAGGAGTGTCAGGCTGGAGGACAGAGTTTCTCAGAGAGCAACTGCAAGGTAATTTCTCACTCATACATACACACACACAAACACAAACCCAACAGATGTGCTGTTTTGATACCTTTGAGCAACATCTTTAGAGCCAACAACAACCTAAGTGATTTTCAAACATCTTTTATGTCCACTTTAAGTTTTCTTCTAATAAACTAGAAGTCCCAGAAGTAAATATACTATAAGTCTGTCCTTTCAAAAAGAAATAAAGAGTTGCTCCACATTGTCTGATAGCGATGAAACAAACTCAACTCAGGTGCTTGAGGTCAGGCTGCTGCTGATCATGCACTTTAATCAGCCTGATAGCTTCACTTTTCCTTCAACCCCGGGTTACTGAGTGCATGCAGATCAGGGCGCTCGGGGGGAGGTCCCTTTCTGTATGTCGTCTCAAATGGAAAAACAAATGCATAGTCTCGAGAGTATAGAAATTCCCCCGTGACATCAGACTTGTTGCTGCTGCAGTTTGAATGAAGAATTAGTGCTAATGAGATTTAAAAAGAGCTGCTTTCAAGGTGAAGAGCAGATTCAGGTTCAGATACATGAAAGATTGTGTGCAACGTTTAGTCATGTGGGCTTTCTCAACGTCACAATGGAACCAGACCAATTCAACACCTGAAACTCAGGCTAACTTGTTCCAAATCACACAAAAACATTCTCATTATCGTTTGCCTCCATAAACGTTGGACAATAATGTGTATCTGTTAGCAAAATATCTCAAACCAAAGAACAGATTTGAATGAAAAGCTAAGAAAGTAATCAAAGAAACTGTCCATCATTAAACAGACGTGGAGGCCTCCGGGTTCAACTGTCCCCCTCTTACAGTGCTGTTATTGCTAGTATCACTCAGCCCTCTGTGAATAGCAAACAACCATCAGGGTGCTAACGATCCATCGTTAGGCTGATGGTCCTCCTTGATCATGTGAGCAGCTGGTTTCAGGCTGTCATCAGCCAACTGGTTGATCCACTGTGAGAGGGTGCTATTTATAAGACTGAGCTGAATACAGCAGCTCAGACTGAGGAAGTCTTTTGGATGAAAGACGAAACGTTTCTACTTTTTTGTTTTGTTTTTTGAATGTCCAGAGGTCCAGACTTAGCTTTTTTTAGATTTTTCTACCTGGATTATTGATCAGTATCAGGGCATGGTCACCATTAACTTCACACAGACTCTTCCACTGGTACATTTTCATCTTTAAATCACTTCTTGGTCTGCTGCCCTCATACATCTCCTCCTACATGTCTCTGTGTGAGTGCAGCTACAGCGTGCGCTCTCAGGACATGATTACCTGCAGTGTTCCGTCAGTGAGGACTGAACTTGGAAAAAGGGCCTTCTCCTACTCTGCTCCTGCTTCATGGAATATCTTACAAAAAGATCTGAAGCTCTCGGCCCTGACTTCTCTAAATGACTTCAAACATCTGTTATGTTCCTGGTAAAAACCAATGCAGACATGTTCCTGTTTTTAGTTTTCTACACCGCCTTATAAATTATCTGTCTGTTTTTTGTTACTTTTCCTTTTTATTGTCCTTTTGGTTGCCTTTTTTTTTACTTCTTAAAAAAGTTGTATGCATCTTTTATGATTTTCTATTGTTGTCGTTGTTGTCCACTGTTGTCATCATTCTTTCTTAAGAAACCATGTCTCTCTTGTAAATGAGTCCTTGAGGCTCAATGGGATTAATCTGTCTAAATAAAGGTTGAATCAAAAAGCACATACTCCGACTGGTTGTGTGTGCAAGGCAGCAGGTGATTTGCATCTCTAACTTTATTTTACCTACATCTCACTCTGAAATGTGGAATTAGCCTTTTTCTACAGGAATATGAGGTAAAACTACGTAGAATCGCCAGAAGTAACCAACTTTATTAGACCACTAAAATAAAAAAATAAAAAATAGTTTTTACTTTTAGACATATATTTAAATATCGTCTCATAGTTGGCATGATGCTACTGTATAAAGGTTATTATTAAGAGCAGATTGTTCTGAAGACTGAAGTGGGGGTGAAGACTCTTTGAGTATCATTCCTGGTGGATCTTAGTCATTTTTACATCAACTGGAACTTTGTGGTGAGACTTTGTAATTTTTGAAGGCAGCTTTTAATTGGTCGAGAATTTCAAGTTTTTGTTTCCTTTTTAATCTCACTTTATTGTTCTGGTTAGTAACATGAATACTGTAGAGCCTGTTCTGTGCTCCTTAATACACGACGCACCCCACGAGACTCAGTCTGGAAGCTCTGACTCTGAAACGAGAGCAGGAGAGTGAAACCTGAATACTGATGCGCTCACCCAAACGTTACCTCCACACACACCTGACCGAGCAGGGAGCGGGGGAAAGTTGTCGGGGAAAGTCCCTGCAGAGCAGAACAGGTCTGACTCATGAGCAGCAGTAGCTCCACAAACCTCAGCAGGAGACAAAGTGAGCTGAAGGACTTAGGCTGATTGGTGAATGTAAACTGTCTCCAGGTGTCCCTGTGATGGACTGGAGACCTGTCCAGGTGTCCCTGTGATGGAGTGGAGACCTGTCCATGTGTCTCTGTGATGGACTGGAGACCTGTCCAGGTGTCCCTGTGATGGACTGGAGACCTGTCCAGGTGTCTCTGTGATGGACTGGAGACCTGTCCAGGTGTCCCTGTGATGGACTGGAGACCTGTCCAGGTGTCTCTGTGATGGACTGGAGACCTGTCCAGGTGTCCCTGTGATGGACTGGAGACCTGTCCAGGTGTCTCTGTGATGGACTGGAGACCTGTCCAGGTGTCCCTGTGATGGACTGGAGACCTGTCCAGGTGTCCCTGTGATGGACTGGAGACCTGTCCAGGTGTCTCTGTGATGGACTGGAGACCTGTCCAGGTGTCCCTGTGATGGACTGGAGACCTGTCCAGGTGTCTCTGTGATGGACTGGAGACCTGTCCAGGTGTCCCTGTGATGGACTGGAGACCTGTCCAGGTGTCTCTGTGATGGACTGGAGACCTGTCCAGGTGTCTCTGTGATGGACTGGAGACCTGTCCAGGTGTCTCTGTGATGGACTGGAGACCTGTCCAGGTGTCTCTGTGATGGACTGGAGACCTGTCCAGGTGTCCCTGTGATGGACTGGAGACCTGTCCAGGTGTCTCTGTGATGGACTGGAGACCTGTCCAGGTGTCTCTGTGATGGACTGGAGACCTGTCCAGGTGTCTCTGTGATGGACTGGAGACCTGTCCAGGTGTCTCTGTGATGGACTGGAGACCTGTCCAGGTGTCTCTGTGATGGACTGGAGACCTGTCCAGGTGTCTCTGTGATGGACTGGAGACCTGTCCAGGTGTCTCTGTGATGGACTGGAGACCTGTCCAGGTGTCTCTGTGATGGACTGGAGACCTGTCCAGGTGTCTCTGTGATGGACTGGAGACCTGTCCAGGTGTCTCTGTGATGGACTGGAGACCTGTCCAGGTGTCTCTGTGATGGACTGGAGACCTGTCCAGGTGTCTCTGTGATGGACTGGAGACCTGTCCAGGTGTCTCTGTGATGGACTGGAGACCTGTCCAGGTGTCTCTGTGATGGACTGGAGACCTGTCCAGGTGTCTCTGTGATGGACTGGAGACCTGTCCAGGTGTCCCTGTGATGGACTGGAGACCTGTCCAGGTGTCCTGTGATGGACTGGAGACCTGTCCAGGTGTCTCTGTGATGGACTGGAGACCTGTCCAGGTGTCCCTGTGATGGACTGGAGACCTGTCCAGGTGTCCCTGTGATGGACTGGAGACCTGTCCAGGTGTCCCTGTGATGGACTGGAGACCTGTCCAGGTGTCCTCTGTGATGGACTGGAGACCTGTCCAGGTGTCCCTGTGATGGACTGGAGACCTGTCCAGGTGTCCCTGTGATGGACTGGAGACCTGTCCAGGTGTCCCTGTGATGGACTGGAGACCTGTCCAGGTGTCTCTGTGATGGACTGGAGACCTGTCCAGGTGTCTCTGTGATGGACTGAGACCTGTCCAGGTGTCTCTGTGATGGACTGGAGACCTGTCCAGGTGTCTCTGTGATGGACTGGAGACCTGTCCAGGTGTCTCTGTGATGGACTGGAGACCTGTCCAGGTGTCTCTGTGATGGACTGGAGACCTGTCCAGGTGTCTCTGTGATGGACTGGAGACCTGTCCAGGTGTCTCTGTGATGGACTGGAGACCTGTCCAGGTGTCTCTGTGATGGACTGGAGACCTGTCCAGGTGTCTCTGTGATGGACTGGAGACCTGTCCAGGTGTCTCTGTGATGGACTGGAGACCTGTCCAGGTGTCTCTGTGATGGACTGAGACCTGTCCAGGTGTCTCTGTGATGGACTGGAGACCTGTCCAGGTGTCTCTGTGATGGACTGGAGACCTGTCCAGGTGTCTCTGTGATGGACTGGAGACCTGTCCAGGTGTCTCTGTGATGGACTGAGACCTGTCCAGGTGTCTCTGTGATGGACTGAGACCTGTCCAGGTGTCTCTGTGATGGACTGAGACCTGTCCAGGTGTCTCTGTGATGGACTGAGACCTGTCCAGGTGTCTCTGTGATGGACTGAGACATGTCCAGGTGTCTCTGTGATGGACTGGAGACCTGTCCAGGTGTCTCTGTGATGGACTGAAGACCTGTCCAGGTGTCTCTGTGATGGACTGAAGACCTGTCCAGGTGTCTCTGTGATGGACTGGAGACCTGTCCAGGTGTCTCTGTGATGGACTGGAGACATGTCCAGGTGTCTCTGTGATGGACTGGAGACCTGTCCAGGTGTCTCTGTGATGGACTGGAGACCTGTCCAGGTGTCTCTGTGATGGACTGGAGACATGTCCAGGTGTCTCTGTGATGGACTGAGACATGTCCAGGTGTCTCTGTGATGGACTGAGACATGTCCAGGTGTCTCTGTGATGGACTGAGACATGTCCAGGTGTCTCTGTGATGGACTGAGACATGTCCAGGTGTCTCTGTGATGGACTGAGACATGTCCAGGTGTCTCTGTGATGGACTGAGACATGTCCAGGTGTCTCTGTGATGGACTGAAGACATGTCCAGGTGTCTCTGTGATGGACTGAGACATGTCCAGGTGTCTCTGTGATGGACTGGAGACATGTCCAGGTGTCTCTGTGATGGACTGAGACATGTCCAGGTGTCTCTGTGATGGACTGAGACATGTCCAGGTGTCTCTGTGATGGACTGAGACATGTCCAGGTGTCTCTGTGATGGACTGAGACATGTCCAGGTGTCTCTGTGATGGACTGAGACATGTCCAGGTGTCTCTGTGATGGACTGAGACATGTCCAGGTGTCTCTGTGATGGACTAAGACATGTCCAGGTGTCTCTGTGATGGACTAAGACATGTCCAGGTGTCTCTGTGATGGACTGAGACATGTCCAGGTGTCTCTGTGATGGACTGAGACATGTCCAGGTGTCTCTGTGATGGACTGAGACATGTCCAGGTGTCTCTGTGATGGACTGAGACATGTCCAGGTGTCTCTGTGATGGACTGAGACATGTCCAGGTGTCTCTGTGATGGACTGAGACATGTCCAGGTGTCTCTGTGATGGACTGAGACATGTCCAGGTGTCTCTGTGATGGACTGAGACATGTCCAGGTGTCTCTGTGATGGACTGAGACATGTCCAGGTGTCTCTGTGATGGACTGAGACATGTCCAGGTGTCTCTGTGATGGACTGGAGACATGTCCAGGTGTCTCTGTGATGGACTGAAGACATGTCCAGGTGTCTCTGTGATGGACTGGAGACATGTCCAGGTGTCTCTGTGATGGACTGGAGACATGTCCAGGTGTCTATGTGATGGACTGGAGACCTGAAACAAAATAATTTTCATAAATTTTTTAACTTTAAAAAATATTTTAAACTTTTAACTTTAATAAATAACTTTATTCACAAATATTCTCTTTATAGAAATACATTAAGATGTCCAACTCCTTCAAAAACGTTGCTCTTTATAAAACTTGCATCAGCAAAATTATTTTGGCTTCCGATGCTACTTTTAGTTAGCCTTTTGCTTCTTTCAGCTAAACTTTAGCTACTTCTATTTAGCTTTTGCTACTTTCAGCTAACCTTTAGCTAATTTTACCTAGTCTTTTTCTTCCTTTAGATTTCCAATGCCATTGTTAGTTTACATTTTTTCAACCTTTATTTAAACAGATAAGTCACACTGAGCCTTGAAGACTCATTTACAAGTGAGATCTGTTGGACAGACAATAAAAGTGGTGAAAAATGACACATAGGGTTTGGAGACAAAAAACTTCCTAACACATGTTTGAATTCTGTTTGTTTTAGCTAACATTTTACTACTTTTAGCTTCTAACTAGGCCTTTGGTATTTTTAGCGTTCGTTACTTGTTGCTTTTAGGTACACTTTAACTTTTGGCCAGCAATAGTAATTTTATCTAATGTTTTGCTAGTTTTTATTTTTATTTTTAGCATTTCGCTACTTTTAGCCAGTGTTCTAATTGGTTAAGCTTTAATTTCATCTTCATCAGTCATTCAGCTATCAACTAATCAGCAGAAAATGCTCTTTAGTTTATTTCAGAGGTAATTCATCTTCAAACTGCATTAAAGTTGTGCGGGTAAAGCTTTTGGCAAAAACTCGAGAATCAAAAATCTTCAGGACCAACACACGTGCAGTTGTTGTCAAATGTGAACCTAAAATAATTTCAACGTTTCTATTTGAAGGGGTGTTGAGCGTCAACTCTCCGGAGAGAACCAACATGTCGGCTCGCCTCCTCGGCTGCTGTTTGCTTTTCACTCATGTTTACTCTCAACACAAACTGTGGTTAAAAGATTTCTGCAGTGAAAACAGCCACAGTCCTACATCTACAGAAGAGGGTGAAAGTCTGATTACACACTGAACTTGAAAAATATTTAAAAAAATACATATACTGTATCCAAAATGGAAGCATGTACCAGTCCGCTTGGAGCGGGCTCTTTCTGTGGGCAGTTTGTATGTTCTCCTTGTGTTAGCCTGGGTCTTCTCCAGGTGCTCCTGTTCCTCCCACAGGCCAAAACATACATGTGATGTTAGGCTGCCTTCAGGCCCAGGCTCAGTGGGATTTACCAGATTAAATAACGGTTAATAATAAATAAATCACAAGTCCAGAAGGATTTGTTAAGGTTGTGCTCAGGATTGAGCCTCTCCACTACAGTATTAGAAACTATTTAAAGTGAGTGCAGCAACATGTTTATCTGCAGTGTATAAAACTGCTTTAATGAGCTTGTTATTCTTAAAGTCCAGAAAGCAGCCGTGTTGGACCCTGAGGTCACAGACAATCACTGCAACACGACTCCTAAAGGACAGTGCACTTTTCCAACACAGAGATTTGATCAAATAAAGCCTGAGACAACAAAGCTGGGCTCCATTTCTGGACAGGTCGTGGTCCATCACAGGGACACAAAGAGACACCTATATTTTCAGGCTGTCACCTACGAACAGTGGAGAGTACTGATGAACGTCACATGCATGTTTTGGCCTGCCGGAGGACATCAGAGCACCCCACGGATGGTTGAGGAGAACCGGCAAACTCCTCACAGAGAGGCTGGGAGGCTGTGGCCTGCTGTGAAGCAACAGCACTAACCAGCTGTGGTTCACCGTGTCACCAGCTGTGGTTCACCATGTCACCAGCTGTGGTTCACCGTGTCACCAGCTGTGGTTCACCGTGTCACCAGCTGTGGTTCACCGTGTCACCAGCTGTGGTTCA